>PVJX010008217.1:0-66801 GCA_004027295.1 Dolichotis patagonum | reverse complement strand
TGTTAATGTCATTTACAGAGACAGGGGACCATAGCAGAGGAAGACAGGGAGGGTGGTGGTGGCCCCTTGTGGAAAGGTAGACACACCCAAGAGGCAGGTGTTCCTCTGATAGTCTCAATTACCTATCCCTAGATGGAGGAAAACATAATTTTCTTTTTTGTATAAAAAATGAGAGATGAATTTAATAAGATAAAATGCATGGTTCTTGTGTGCTCATTTCAGCATGTTTGGAATAACTGGTCTGCCTGTACAAATATTCTAAATAAGGTGTAGAATCTTCTCTCTCCCTGCAAAGCTCCCTCAAGTTCCTTTCCAGTTTATTTATTGGACAACTCTCAACCCCACTTTCCCAGGAAGACATCTCACCACCATCTAATGATAAAGCAGTCATCCACATGCTGGCTGGTTGCTCTTTGGCCTATACAGTCTTCCTGATTGATTAGGTGGTACCTACCCAGAGCACAGCCCAGGGCTCAGCTCCCTAGGCACCAGTGAAACAGAGGCAAGGGGAACGTAACAGAGACAGGAGCCGGCAGAGCCTGGGCTGACCAGCCTCTCGGAGCTCAAGCCCAGACTGTGGGATTTGGGTAGGAGGACCTGGTGTTGATAGCCTGATTGTCAGACCAAGTGTCCTACCTTCTTTCCAGTTAGAAGTACCTGCATTTTGCAGTCAATTTACAGTTTAGGCTAAAAGGATCCTTTGTTCCTAAACATGTACAGGGAATTTGAGCCACAGGTCCCCAGCTCAGGCCCTGTGATGGAAGGGGCAGCACCTCTTCCTCTTTTCCCTGTTTCTTTTCCTTGTGGGTGAGTGTCCTTGGGTGTGCCCGCTCATGGCCATTGGGGAGATTGTGGGTTTTCTGTGGCCTATTTTGAGTCTGTTTGACTTGAATCAGAAAAATAAATCCTGGGGCTGGGGATTTAGCTCAGTGGCTTAAGTGCCTGCTTGGCAAGCATGAGGTCATGAGTTCGATCCCTAGTACCAAAAAAAAAAAAAAAAGAAAAAAAAAAGAAAAGAAAAATAAATCCTTTATCATCTTCTCTCTGGCCTAGCTGAGTTAGGTTTAAAGGGTCTTATTTAACTGTACCACATGTGAGTTACAGGAAATGCTGGCCTGTTGGGGAAATGGGCTATTTCCAGGATTTTCTCTCCAGGAAAAGTGTAACTCATTAGTTCACTAAGAAAAGCTCTAGGGCCAGGGGTTTAGCTCAGCAACATAAACGCCTGCCTGGCAAGCGCAAAGTTGCAAGATGTCATGAGTTTGATTCTCAGTATTAAAAAAAAAAAAAAGAAAAGAAAAAGAAAAAGGCTCTCACAGGCAACCAACAAGTACTTATTAAGACATTTTCTCTTTTTATGTGTCCCTGATCACAGCCCTATCATAAACCTCAGCCCTAGTAATTAGTTTAAAGTTCTTTAATTAAATGCTTTCATTTTATATATGAAGAAATAAACAGACATCTCTCCCTCCTTCCAAACAAGAATGATTTATTTGTTCCAGGGTGCATGTTGTATACAGGGCCCAGGATCAGGAATCATGCACTAAATGACAGTAAGATTTTTTTTTTTTTAATTAAAAGAATGATTTGGAGGAGGCTGAGGATGTAGCTCAGTGGTAGAACACTTGCCTGGTATCCACAAAGCCCTGGGTTCTGTGCCAAGCACCACACACAAAAAAAAATTTTTTTTAAATCACTATGATCTTGTATGTGTTTTAAAAACCTCTCTTGAGCTTGGTAGATTAGGAGATTTGCTTGGAATAAAAGTGGGGTTTCCATTTCTTAACCAAAAGAAACAACTCAGAGATTCTCAACATCCTTTTGTTCATCACTTACTTCTTGGATCAGTACAATGCTTTACCACAGTGGGCACCGTGGTTGAATTCCATACCTGTGAGAAAAGTTTCTAGAGACTTTTGGCTTGAACCACATGTTCTTGGCCAAGTTCTTTCTTTTGAACCATCCTTTTTGCTGCCCCCTGCTGGAGGCCAGGAAGAAACCACTACTGAAAAGCTTACCTCTCTTTCAAGACGCAGAAGACAAAGTCCTGCAAACTCTAGCATTTCGGGCTAAGTTTTCATGGTGGGCGGCAGCCGTGAAACTCATCAGTGAAACAGTGGTGTCCTTACCTCTTTGCCAGAAAGGCCAGAACCAAATTAATTTCCCCCACTTCCCACCTATTTTTTTTGTTTAGCACTTTGTTCTTTCTTCTTTCCTCTCTATCTACTGATTCATTCACACATTCCAGAAATACATGAGCTTTTAACTGTTCTGCATGCTTTTTAAGCCTGGTTAATTCCGGTAAGCATGGTAATGACACAATTACTCAAGCTACGAGCTTTACTGCTTCTCAACTCATTCTTTCCTGTTGTAATTAGGCCAGGGCACAATTGTATCAGTAGCCCTTTAATGAACCCATCAGTCTTCGCTCTCTCTCCCTCTCATCACCCACCACATGACCCTTCTGCTGTGCCAGTTGTTTGTGTCACTGCCCTAATGTAAGCCTTCACTGTTGATCAATTAAATCCAAACTCCTTGGCATGGACTTCAAGGTCTGCCAACACCAAGCCCCGCCTGGCTTTCTCCCGCACTCTCCCTTTACACGCTGCACTAAGTCACATCGTTGTGATCTATATCACACCCTGTCACACCTGTGAGACTTTGGGCATGATAGTATCTCTACTGGGGATGCCCCGTTTTTCTCTGTCTTATGAGACTGCGCTCAAATGTGAGCTCTATACATTGTCCTTTCAGATGTTACCTTCCCTCTGCTGTATAATGGTCACTTTGTGTCCAGAGGTCTGTTACACCTGTCACTTGTATTATTATTCTTTACTTGTCTGTCTCCCTGTCCAGACCCTGTCCCCAGGGTCCAGCTCAGGTTTGCTAGGTCCAGCCTCATTTCCAATAGTCGCAAGTTGGAGTTGTATTGGTTAGTGCCACAAGGCTCCAGCTTTCCCATCTCCCACTGCAGCCTCCAAGGCTTTGTATTCTGTAGTCCTTCTGGCTTCCCAGATGTCCTGGGCTTCACCTGCCTCTTGATCTGCCTTCTCCATCTCACTCCTGGTCTACCAGATCAGATCCAGTTCATGCTTCTGAAGCAGCTCAGGTACTGTTGCTTCGTTCCCCCCTACTTGCTCTAGTTTGCTACTGGATTAAATAATAAAAACAGCTAGTGCTTGTGTGGTATGAAGTGTGAGCCCCAGGCATTGTTCTAAGCATTTTACCTATATTAACTCATTTCCTGCACATGCCGGTGTTATTTTACCTGTATTATCCTGTCTCCTAATCATTTATGTGTATGCATCTTCCTTATGGGATCAGGGCCTCCCTGGGGGCAAGGCTGTGTATTAGCTGTCTTTATATCCTCGCCATTTAGCACAGTGCGTTATGTGTACAAAGAATCTAGTAGTGGTTGGTAAATTTAGCTGTTTAAAAAATACAGTCACTGTTCACATAGTAATGGCTTGGTGTGTTTTAACCTATTAAGAACTATTTTTGATTACACAGAATGCTGTAAATGAGGAGTGAAGACAATCTTGTGCCAAGGAATAATCAGTGGATAACATTAAGTTCAGTTGCAGTTCCCAATCCAAGGGCTTAAGAGATAATTTCAGAGGACAAACATTTTTAAAAATTTTATTTTTATTAGTACATTCATCATGGGGAGTTGGTACATGTACATAACACATCTTTGTTACTTTTCTGTTCCCTTTTCCTCCTTTCCCTCCCCGCCCATCTCTTGGTTACAGAAGACAAATCCTTCCTTCTTTTAAGGTGCTTTCTCTGTTAATGGAAAGATGCACAGAAAAGAGGACACATGGCATGTGGCAAATGGCCAAAATGAGACATGATCAAGTACCAAATTAAAGAGATACAGCCTCGTGGTAGAGTGCTTACCCAGCATGTGAAGTCCTAACCCTGGAGAAAAAACATAAAAGAACCAAGTAAAGAATGTTGAACATTACACGCTGTATTGCCTTCCTTGCCTACCATTAAAAATTTTATGACTCCTTTTTGTCAGCATGTGATATTTAGTGTCTTAGGATACTTAGTGTCATTTTTTGTCAGCACATTAATTTTGGGAGGCTGCATGCCTGTGTACCTGCGTTGCTTATCTGCAGCTCCACCTCCCTCCACTAACCCTGTGTTTCTCCTCCAATGTTTAATTTCTTATTTATTTACTTGATATTTTTTAGACAGGGTATCTCTATGTAGTATAGGCTGGCCTTGAACTCACTATGTAGCCCAGGCTGGCCTCAAACTCACAGCAATCCTCCTACCTCAGCCTCCCAAGTGCTGGGATTACAGGTGTGTACCTCCATGCCTGACAGCTTCCTATTTATGATATTTATGTATTTTCTATAAATGTCTATAAAGCCTTCTTTAAAAAACGTTTCTCTACGAGTTCTGTAAACCACTCCAGCACATGAATTGAACCCAAGGAGTGGCAATCATGGGAGCCCCAGTTTATAGCCAGTTGATCAGAAGCACAGGTAAAACAGCCTGGAGCTTGTGATTGGCTTCTAGGGTGAGAAGATGAGTCTTGGGCTGGGTGACTGGTGTTCTCTCTCTCTCTCTCTCTCTCTCTCTCTCTCTCTCTCTCTTCTTTTCTTCCTCCTCCTCCTCCCTTCTCTCCCTCTCTCAGATTATGTGGTTGCATATCCTGGCTTGTGAGTGTTTGGCAACTTGACTGAAAGACTAGAACTCAATACTGGACCTCTCCATGTCCCTGGTTTTTGCACTGACAGCCAGTATCCTTCAGGCCTTCTTTGTTCTGTGTTAGAACCACAGCCCTCAATGTTTTTCTTCTTCTTTATTTTTTTGCCACAGCATGCATGGTGTATGAAATTCCATGCATAACATACTTCTACAGGCATGTCCAAATTTTAACATTTCTCTTCCACAGCCCCACCCCCAAGTTTCCCAGAAAATGAAGCAAATAGCAACACAGATGCTTTGTGGCATGTTGTTCATAAATGCGCTTTACAAACTTGGGAGTAACCATCAGGTGTTCATCAGCAGTGCAGCCCAGCTCACTTGGAGAAGGATACAACATGTAATTCCTGGTTGGCTAGTGTAGCATTCGCTTTTTTAAACAAGGAAGCGTATTAAAAGTGCAAGTACATGTGTTATGATTTATATTTGAGAACCAAATGATTTATAAACTTCCCTTTAAGTGATTAGTAATAGATCACTTGCTCATCTCATCATACTAGGCTAGTCTTTCACATTGGAGCTATGGATGCATGGCAGGTATCTGTTCTCTTGGTTACTGGTGGCTGCAAATTTGTCTGCAGAATTACAGCTCTGAAGATCACCATGCTTAAAATCAAAGTACATACCCCCAAGAGTATGGGTGACTCCAGACTATTTGCTCAGAAGTCCATGGGGATAGGGTTTTTCATCAGCCTGGCTTTTCTCACCCTGCTGTGTTCCTAGTAGATAAAAACAAGACTGTTAAAGGCGGCCTGTCAATCTCCCAAACAGCACAGTATGTCCAAGGTGCTTCCCCCACTACTCGAGCAACTTGCTGAATTCACTTTCCCTTTGTTTCACTTATCCATTACCCTGTCAGTGCCGGAGAACTGGAACTAGGAAGCAAATTGGGGCTGAGTGGAAACCAAAAGAATTCTAAGTAGACACTTGGAGCAGAGCTGCTCAACCCCAGCACTGTTGACACTTTGAGCCACATAGTTTTTCATTGTGAGGGAGTATCCCGCGTCGAATGTTTAACAGCATCTCTGGCTTTAACACAGCTGATGCCACTCACAACCCTTGTTTTCAGTTGTGACAACCAAAAATGTCCCTGGGAAGATAATGCCAAATGTCGCCTGGGAAGCAAAATCACCCCCACTGAGAACCATGGCTTAAACCAAGGTCCCAGGACCATCCTTCCCTTCCTGAAAGCCTCTTCTCTCCCCCAGGGGCACCCCCGTGCTGCCTCTCACCTAGGGGCAATTTATGACTTAGATCAATGGGAAGGTAAAGAATTGGTTGTCAGGGACATTTGGGGGAGACGTGGCAGAACCTAGCCATTAGCTATCTGTGGAATACAAAATAGCAGAGGGAATTTTTTTTTAACTCATGGTTTTAGTTACTTAATTTACTCTCCTTTGTTTATTTCTCCAGGTAATTAACAGAAGTAGGTGCTGTCCTGATGAACCTTTCCTTAGTGGGTAGGACTCTCTCAGGGTTTCCACTGAATAATATTCAAGTATAAAGCAATTCCAGTGGATATAATAATGAACTTTTGCCAAAAGGCCCTGAGCAGATGTCTTGTTGGCAGCACTGTAGCTTTCAGCTCTTGTCAGATCAGAATGAATGAATGAAGCAACCCCCCCAGCACCTAAAGTCACTTGCCCAGAGCTCCCTGACTGCAGAGCGTGAGTTGGTTCCTGGTGAGTCACTCCTGGGTCAGTGTCAGGAGCCACAGGAGCAGCCTGTGTCTCTTCTGGTGGCCTCCATAAGACATTCTGGCCTTTGATGTAACTCTGCGGGCCTCATGATGGCCTGCCCTTCAAAGAGGATCAGATGTGTCCTGGGAAGTTAACAAAGAATGAAATGGGAAAAGAGATGAGAGAAAAGAACCATCTGATGGATGGGTTTCTCCAGATCTAAGGGTTCATCTGTGAGGAGGCCAGACTTAAGACAGGCTGGAGCATGTGCATGTTCTACCACATGCCGTAGCCTGGCTTCTGGAATGACTGAAACAAGCTTGGGGAGAAAGACCTGGGCCCGGGGAGCACCTGAGACCTGGGCCTCCCGCATTCTGCACCTTGCTCTGGCTGCAGAGACTGAGATGCAGGAAAACACCTTTCCTGGTGAGAGCTTGTTTGGGGGTTCTAGTAGGGGAGCACAGCCACCCGTATACCCCTGTCCTAGGAAACAGTCCTCTTCTTTTGGGAATGGGGAGATGCCCATTCTCTTTGACCAAGTGCACGGCCTCAGGAGGGACACACATGGAGTGGAGAGGGAGGAATGGGACACCCGCCCAGCCAGCCAGATGAGCCAAATCAACCTGGGCAATCAGTGAGGTGACAGATGTCACATCCAGCACTTTTCCTCTTTGTCCTTTGGGACGTTTCCTATTCTCTGCTTGTGTATTCCACCTAGATGGACTGGAAGGTGGACCCGACACAGGGTCTGGGCTTCCCTTGGGGCTGTCACAATTCTGTCTGCTCCTGGGGAGAGCAAAAGAAGGGCTCCTCAGTCTGCCGACTGGATGACAGCTTGAAGGAGATGGGGGCAGGCAGATTTCCCAGAGTCTCATCTTCTCTTGAAGGAGGGGACAGGGAAGGGCGATTCAGGGGGAGGGAAGTGCCTGTGCCAGTGATAGGGAAGCAGTCATTGGTGTAGCTCGGCTCTCAGTGGTCTCAGAAATGCAGCAGGGGAACTTATCTGAAGCAGTGCAGAGATCCAGCTGGGCGGCATCTCCAGCCTGTGTGCAGTGTAGCACATCCCTCTGCACCCTTCGGGATAGGTCCAGTTCCTAGGGCTTCTCAGGTCATTCATGAGCAGGCAGAAAATCGTGCCAACATTTACTTACATCTTGACTGGTTCTGCACAGCCTTTGCAAGTTAATTGGCGGAAGATACATTTGTTTAGATATTTTAATCTCCCCAGTGTTAAGCAGTCTCTCTTTGCCTCATATTACAAATTTGGGAGTATTTAGAAGACCAAACTCATTTTTTTTCCGGGCTGGAGGAAAATGATACCCTTAGTATCACTTAGCTGTATAGTCTTGTTGGACTTAAGGGGAGAAGATACTTTAGTTGGGCAATCCCTGCCCTGAGCATAACTTTCAGGGACTGGAAAGAATTCTCCAGAGCACCCAGGGAACTTGCTGACCAAGCTGGCGTTGGTTTTCTTTCCTGTAAAATGTTTCCACTCACATGTTCTGACTGTAGCCTGAGGCTGGCCCCAGCTGAGGGTTTGCAGCAAAGCAGTGTTTGAATGTTGGCCTTGCCCTGACCCGTACTCAAATCATTTGTTTCACTAAGAATATGTATTTTCAGATAGCAAACTAGATTAGTTCACATTCAGCCACTTAATTGCTGATTCAGTGAAAATGTCTCCCCTTGATAAGGTTGAAATAAGCAAGTTTACAGGCTGCCAGGACTTTAGCTAAAACAAGAGGTCTTCCTTCCCATCTTTTTTCTTTAATTATAAAAACAGAACTATGTGCATATGGTTAAAAAAAAATTTAAGCTGTACTAAAGGAAATAACAAGGTTTAACTCCTCAGATGTAATCAAGTTAGTTACACATCCTGCAATGTCCTCTGTGCATTTGTAAACATGCATTTGTGTGTATGAATCATACCACAGCCCTATTTACAAAAACACCCTTGATGTTTAAAAATTTATTAATATACCTTTCTGGTTTTTCCCTACCAGCACACACTGACCTGCCTCAGTCTTTATAGCACCAATATTGTATTTCATTGAATGGCTTTCTCCTAATTGTTCCCTAACAATGTGTTTCACCCCTTCCTTGGTCTTGCTGTTTCAGATAATGCTGCAGTAAACATTCTTGCACGGTCATGCATGCGTATCTGTAGAATGACTTTCTAGAATTGGAATTGCTAGGCCAAAAGGTTAACTTTTTTTCCCTTTGGGTACTGAGGGTGACATCCTCAGCTGTTTTGTTTTGCTTTGTTTTTGACAAGGTCTTCCTAAATTGCTTATGCTGGGCTTTAATTTGTGACCTTCTTGTCTCAGCCTCCTAGAGTGCTGAGAATTTTAGATGTGTGCTACTGTACCTAGCTGTATATGACTAACTTTGAGAAACATTGCCAAGGTCCTTCTTGCAGGGGATGAGTGGGGTTGCTTTGTAGAAAATACGTAACTCCAGCTCTTGATAACCAGCCTGAAATGCTGGCCCTTTCTCTTGTCCAGAAAATGTTTCCCCAATACTAAGGCTATAAGCAAATGGATTGCGATTGTATGGCATTGCAAGGCACAAAGCATGAATGGCTTGTGGGAAGACAGGACTTCTGGGGACCTCAGTCTTTTCATTTGCTCAAGTAAATGTGGGCAGGATGATCTGCTTGATCTCATTGCATGATTTTAGATAAACTCAGGTGTGGTTCTAGATCTAATACTCAGGAGCTTGGTCTCCTAGAGAGGCATAGGCAGGAGGTAAAATGTCAGAATCCTCTCATTAAACTCCAGGACCCTTTATGTTTCGCCAACATTCAATGAAGTGAGAAGGCTTTGGGTACAGCTGACCTTTCCCTAGGCACAAACCAACCAACTCCTGGGCCATCTGCATTGTCAGAGATCAACGGAATCGTACATCCTCCTTTTTGCTTCTTTAACATCAACCACATTCCTTGTAAGGCTCATTAGTTAGGAAGGTATCTGATGCTAGGGATATAGCTCAATGGCATAAGCACTTGCCTGGCAAGTACAAAATGTCCTGGGTTCGATGCCCAGTACGACCCCCCTCCAAAAAAAACCCAAGAAATTTCTCTCTACCCTCCAAAAAAATTTAAAAAAATTTTTTAAAAAGGGCCAGGGATTTAGCTCAGTGGCTCAAGTGCTTGTCTGGTAAGTGCAAGGTCGTGAGTTCAATCCCCTGTATCAAAATAAATAAAATTTTTTTAAAAAGACAAAGAAAGAAAGGCCTCTGGGTGAGAGATGGGGGTGATTATGGTTTCTGTTACAATTAAACTGGAGATGATCTCTAGATAGAAGTCTGGTCAAAAATTTTCTATGATATTGGATCAGAGACTTGTCTGGAGAGCGAATAAATGCAAGACAGATTTTTCCAGAGCCTCCCGTTCCTCTTGGTCTAACTGCTGATACGTGTTTATCAGAGAAAAACAGTTTGTATACCTGAGGCAGCAGTTCCTACTGGGCAGAACCCGATTTGTTCTTCCAATTTATTTCCATGCAGCCAGCACCCTGTCTCCATACCTTCAAGGTTAACATCATATCTCACATTGTATGTGGAACTAAAGAAACATAGATTGACCTAGTATAGCCCTCCCTTGCATATTTGTAAATTCAAGAATCAGCAGTTTGAAGAACTAGTTTGTATTCCATGAGAAGGAAAATATATTAAGACTTAGTTTTCTTGTTTAATTTTTTGGGGGGCGCAAGGGGTGGATTTCAAACCCATTTAATAGTTGCCTAGCATATACCTCTCTCCTGAATTTTCCAGTTGTAAACATTTGGTCACATCAAATATTTACAAGCTGCTGCTGGCCTGGGAAGCATGTGCTCTGAACCTCTTATGTAACTCCAGACCTCTAGGTATGAGCGGTGAATAAATCTAGACCTATGCGTGAGTGGTGGTTACATTTTTCCCCTTTGGAAGTAATGTGTATCCATCATGACATGTCACTCCTAAACGTTTTCATATGTATTTCTTAAGGATGAGGTTGTTCTCTTCCTAAGAACAATATCTTTGTCATACCTAAGACACTTAACAGTGACACATGACGAGTGTAGGTCAGTTATCTTGTAGAATTTTCCACAATCCGAATTTGTCAGATTGTTTCCTCATGATTAGATTTAGGTCAGCCATTTTTGTTGAGAATGCTCCAGTGACATCATATACTTCCTATTGTGTTTTATCAGGAGACGCATAATAGTTCCGTCCAGTAACTGGTAATGTGCACTTGAAACACTTGGTCAAGGTAATATTTATTTGCCAGATCTCTGCTTTGTACGTGAATTTTCTTCTTTGTAATTAACAAGCAATAAGTGGTATATACTTTAGAACTGTAGGAATACAGTATTCTGTTCCCAATAACTTGTAACCCAGTGGCTTTAGCATCCACTGATACATTGATGATTTTTTTTTCTAAATCTGTTTTTACAGTGATTGTTGTAGAATGTTGATCTTGGAATCCACCGTCCTGTATTTATCAAGCTGCATTCTTTTATAATGAAGAGCACCTTATGCCCCTTTCCTTTTGAGTATCATTCTGGACTGTGGATTTTTTTTTTATTCAATTGCTATAGACCATCAACTTCATTATATTTTAATGCTCTAATTATCCCAAATTTGGTTAATGTAAGCCCTTTTAACTTGTCTCCCACAGGCTTTAAGTATTTCTTTGTTTTTTCTGGTACAAAATGATTCGTGCAGGCTCAGCTTGTCCGTTCCCATCTTGGAATCAGCCGTTTCTGTAAGAGACCTTGATTCCTTTTGGGGGAAGATCTAGGTAGGAAGTGTACTTATTGCTACATATGTCACAGCTTCTGGGTACTTTGAATAGAAAGAGCTAAGAAACTGAAATATTTGCCAAAGTCTTGAGTGCATCCGGAGATGTTCGTATCAGAATCAGCGTCCCAGGGCTCTTCCGTGCTCTGCCCTTTCTGTTCCTCTTGCTCCAATGAGAACCTTTAGACACTCCTCATGGCCAACGCAAAATCCACTCAACGCAAGATTTCTTTTAGTTCTTTTTGATGATATCCGAGTAAAGATGAAGAGAACTCTATTCAAAAGCCACATGGGTTCCCTTTTTTGTGCAGATAAATAATAATTATCATATAGTTAACATGTTTCTGTTCCTGCTCACTTTAGGATTTGTTCTTTCTCTTGTGTTTCTTGTTTGTTTTTATTCTTCTAATAGACAAAATATTTATAAAGTTCAAAATTCAAAACCATGCAAAAGTATATACTAAGAGAAGTCTTACTTCCAGTGCCAGAAGTGACCATCTTTATTAGTTTCTTTTTCTTTTTTACTTTTATTAGTGCGTGTTTGCAGTACGGAATTATAACATTCAGTGTGGGGAATGGGTTCAGGTACATAACACATCTCAGTTCCCTCCTGATTTAGCTGTTGTCTTCCTTATTGCAGAAGTGACAGATTCCTATCTGTGTTGGGCCCTGTTCTTTCTTCACACAGAGGAAGGGTCTAAGGGTCTAGGTCTCAGGATCAGCCGTGACCCGAGGAAGCGTGTTAGCAACAAATTGCAATTCCTTGTCTACCCTGGCTCTGTTCATCTGCTTGGTTTTGTCTGTTACTTAGTGATCTGTGAAAAAGGCAAAGTGCCCTGTGGGAGGGTCATTAGAGGATGACTGGCATGACCTGATGGGCAGGCCTGTCAAGGAAACCGTCAGAACTGGGTTTTGACCAAGAGTGGGCCTGACCCTGGTACAGTTGGAGTGGATCTAGGACCTGTGAGCAGATTATGACAGAACGGAGAAGTGAGGTCTCTGGTGCAGCTGTTGTTTTGTTGTTGAGTAATTTGGGTTTCCTTTTCCTTTTCATGCAGTATTATGTAGTTTTAATCTCCTCCTGCATAAGAGTTGCAGGGAACAATTATTTTTTCTTTTGAATAAACATTTTGAGGAAGTTAACTTGCCACATTTTCTGCTGTTGCTGTTCTTTAGTTGACATTTAGGAACTCTTCTAAAGCTATTAAAATGAGGAGAAAACCCAATCCCAAAATTTCCCAAAACTCCAAATGACCTCCATAGGAATCTCTGCAGCATGTCTTGTCTGAACACTTTTGCTGGATTTTGGGAGTGATTTTTTTATCCCACTTCCAAATGACAGCCTTCAGTGATTTGTCAGTGTTGAAATTCATATCTTACAGGTTCCATTAAATACGGTTTTAGGGTCAGGACTGAGAAGACTTCATCTTAAAACTATAGCAGGACAAGAAACTGGACCTAAGAGTATTTGTTGGAATAACTTGCTCCATTTCTAGACTGGTAAATTTTCTTGGTGAAAACACTGATCCCCCCCCCCACCATACCTCGAAGAGGATTGTGGGCTCAGGTCTCTTTCTTTCTCTTCTTTTTCTTTCCAGCCATGAGGTAAGTGGTTCGGCTTTACCACATGCAGTCAAGTTCTGCACAGTATATTGTGGGAGTGTGTAAAACCATTCAGTTACCTTAACCAAAAAAGAAAACCCTTACCAGACCACCTAGCTTTGATCCTACTTCCTGGTGAACTCTGGGATAAGTTGTGATGCTAATGAAAGGAAATAGCTTGTCATAGGGGATTGTTACTTAGTCTACCACTTGACCAAAATCAACCAGAAACTGGGAAAGTGCCTGCCAGAAGTAATAACTTTAGCTTTAGAATAGTTGGCATTTAGCCTTTCTGATACAGCAGGGTAAGTTGTTCCTTCAAGATCATATACTTGTATCATGTGCTGTATAGTGAAAGAAGAAGACCTGCTGGTATTTTTTGTTGTTGAATGGTCTGTGCCCAGCTCATCCAAAATGGTGCCAGATATTGGACTATTGGGAACAGGTTTCAAAGAAGAGAGACCAGAATGGAAACCTGTTTTAATCTGTTTGAATTTACTCCCTCAGGATAGATTTCCAGTGGTGACATCTCCCCTGCCAATTGTGACTGTCCCATAATGATTACAACACAGGGTCTGAATGAACTTCAGTAGCCCAGAGTTGAGTTTATGCCTTTGTTCTGTCACCTTTTCCTGCCTAAATAAAGTCCATAAAAGCCACAGATAAGCTGGTGCATTTTTCCAGAGTGGTAGAAAGTATTGCAGGGGTGTGAAGTGGCCTGACTGCACCCCAACTTCTTAAGCAAGTAACAAATTGATCCTCTCTGTTGACTCTTTACCAAGGATAGGTCCTTCTCACTAGTTAAGTCTTACTCTCCTGTGGATGATATGGCTGGGCTTTGTGGACCAATTAGTGAGAGTCTGGCTTCATTCAGGTGAACGTGACCATCCAGATGCAAGGCAGACTCAGCCGTGGTAGTGGGAATTTCTAGTGCAAGACACATACTCGCAAGATCAATGGAGCCATACTTCAACACCTGGTAGTTTCCCATCCTCAAGCTTGCCCTGTGGTGATTTAAGGTCCTTCTGCTGAAACAAGTCCAGTCAGAGTTCCAGAGGTAAAGACCTCAGTGGGAAAGTTTTCCTGTGGGTGTTCTTATTTGTTTTATGTTTGCAAAAGCCATGACTTTGGAGTGACCATCTCCTGTTATTTAGGGTTTTATGCCTTTTCTTTCCTCAGCCACCGTGGGGAACAATTTTGGCAGATGCAAGGTGAGATTGGACCCTTATCTCCATATTCCCCAAGGGACGGCTCTGGAGCTGTCTGTCTCCAGTGACAAGAATCCTTTGCTCTGGTTTTGATTGAGTTCTCTGGCAGGCTGGATAGGGTTTGTTGTAATATACACTTTCCCCCTGCCAAGGTACACAGACTCTTTCAGATGCAGAGGCTTGTTTTATGATTTTTCCCCCTAAACTTAATTTATTCTACATATCCCATGGCAGAGCTAAACATTTGTGGGTATTTGACTGCCAGAACTGGTGTTAGATCAGATGGGACCTGGCCTATACTTGTTGAAGAATGGGAGGACTGCTCCCTCCTGGGGCATATTTTCAGAGAGAGGAAGAGAGTTATACTAATTCAAACAAAACTTTTCAACAAATAAAGTCATGAGTAGAACTTACGGGATCTTGGGGAATTTTACCCACATTTCAGTCCTGGGATAGCAGTCAGGTTTTACTAACCTTTGAGATGGTATCACAGATTGGGTAGGGTATATTCACTTCGCTCTGCTTGTAGCCTGAGCAAAGCTGTCCTGAAGCGAGTTAGGGTACAGACAGACCCCAGATGTTAAAAGTTGCCTCTTTTCTTGTCCTGTGTTAGTATAGGAAGCATGTTAAGCTATTAGAACTCCACTCAGGTAAGCAGATGGGAGCATTAAAGATCTGTTTAACTAAAAAAAAAAAAAAATCTCAGCAGCAGAGGTCCCTTGCTCAAGTACCTGCTATCACAAGGACTTTAAAGTACCTGAAAAACTTTCATGAGAATCGTGAGGTACAGTGGGAAAACAGAATTAGAAACAAATATTCCACCCAGGTACTGTGATATGTACCAGCTATTCAGGAGACTGAGGCAGGGGGATAACAAGTTTGAGGTCAGCCTTGGCAACCTGACAAGACCCTGTCGCAAAAGGGGGAAAAGGGTGCTTCCTAGTACTGCAAAAGAAAAAAATTATTCCAGACCCATTCATTTAATCAATTATTGTAAGTCTTCTAAGTGTCAGACACTATGCTGGAAGCTAAGGTACAGAGAGAGCCAAGGACCCCCTGACCTCACCGGGCTTTGTAGCTGAGGAGAGGAGATGATATTATTTAACAAGTCACAGAAATATAGTATATGATGAAAATTGTGATAAAGCACCGTGAAGGAAGAGTACTAAGGCTTGAACAGCTAAGGAGGGGGCTATCAAGACTTCAGATGAGGCAAGGCTTTCTTGAGAAAGGAATATCTGACCTGGAATCTGCAAGATGAGTGAGAATTAACCGAAGTGGTGTGCGGTATTGGCAAAGGAATGTCATATGACTCAAACTCAAATGGCCATGAGAGTTACTTGGGGTTCTTTTAAAATTTACATTTTTGAGCCACACCCCCAGAGAATCCTATTCAGTAGGCCCAGAAATCTGGACCCAGAAGTCTGTCTCATCCCGGACCCAGGGGATTCTGACCCAGGCAGTCCTGTGGCAATATTGTACTAAACATTGTTGGTGAAACTCTTTCCTTGAAATTTGCCATTTGTACTGGAGACAACTGCAGGCCTCTTCACAAGGGTGAATGCAGTTAGGTTTGGGATAAGCATAACCCCAACTGCTCAGGGAGACTTTACCTCTACTCTGTGGCTGAACTCCTTGCTTTCTTCTTCTTTCCCCACCACACACCAGCCCTATCCTCTGCATTACACTTTTCATGGATCCCAGATCCAAAGCTAATACCACTCTGGGGTCTGGGAGCTAAGTGAGGAAGAAAACGAAGAGGATCCCCCCCCCCCAAGCTTCTTGGACATCAATATGGAGATTTAGATAAAAGTCTATCCACACATTCTCCTCTGTGTTTTTCTGGAAGAAGAGAACAAAGAGCGATGTGTTTGAAGAGCACAGGTGTCAGCAGGTGGGATCCTGGTCAGGGTCACCCTGCTTCCTGGTCTTGGTGAATTTATGAGGTCTCATGATGGGGATATGCCTGGCCATGGCTGAGGCAGCTGGTCAGAGGTGGTGCAGGTGTGGAGGAGGCGCTGGCAGCCCCAGCTGGCAGGAGAGCTGAGCAGTGTTTCCTCCCTGGTGGAGAACCTTCTAGAGGGGGCAGTGGGGCTCTGCGGGCTGGCAGGGGGTAAGCTAGCCCATCCGGTTCTGGTTCTGTCATTGCCTCTTCTGGCACAAGGCCTCAGAAATTCAAGGTGGCAGGACTGTTACTGAGACTGGCTTCCCTGACAGAACTCCACTATCTTTTTTCCATTCTCCACTTCCAAGTCTCTGTTTTTATCAGAAAAAAAAAAAGTCTTGACGCAAATCCTCCATCTTTAAACCTCTGGAAAACTTGCCAATCTCCCTTTCAGCAGGGAAAGCCAACTCCAACTATCCCTTGCTGCTCCCTTCTGAGGCAACAAGGGCTAGAACACATTTAATAATTAGTCTTTCTTATTTTATTTTGACACCCTCTATTTAGGGTAAGTGGTATTTTCTAGCAGTATAAAGTTTCCTTTCAAAATAGATTTATTTTTTTTAGAGTCTATTTAAAGCAAAATGAGCAAATAAGAATCTGAATTAGGTAACAGGGGCACAGGAAGAAGCCATCTGGATTTCGCATCTGCTTTAATCCTCCCAACAAGCTTATGAAGAAGCAAGAATGATGGTTTTCCCTGTTCAGAGTGGAAGTGACTTTCTCAAGGAAATGAGGTGATACCACAACACACCAACTACAGCGCTGTGCCGTGAGGCCTGCCCTTCTTGGTGCCTGAGGGGCATGGTAGGCCTGGTTTGTTTAATGACTCCCAGCCTCCTTCTTTGCTGTCCGCTCACTTTCTGAGCACTTACCTGCTCTGTGTGCCAACAGAAGCTGCCCAGGGAGGAGCAGACGGTCGCCTCACCTGGCCTTTGCACCCTTCACACTGCCAGCTTCTCTCAGCCTGGAGAGCAGTGGGGCTCCCTGTGGCTTAGCCAAGAACAGAGCTCAGGGGCACAGGAACCCAGCTTCTTGCCTGAATTTCCCTGCTTTTGGATACAGAACTCTTCTATGGGTGGTCTGGAGACCAGTTTGAAACGTGTTGACATTTAACAGTTCAGTTCTGCTAAAAGTTGACAGAATTATTGTGCTCTTTAAAATGGCCAGTGTGTCCCAGAGAGTCCGCCTTCTTCATGGAGAACTCATTTGTGTTTGGTTTCTGTTCAGAAGACCTCAGCAGTTCTAGTTTCTTAAGCAAGTGATTAGTGGCATATTCAAGGTATGATTCACTGGGCCATTTCTCTTCTGGAGGAGAAAGTCAGTTCCCTCAAAACCTCAGAGACTTTGTACCCTGCCTGTGTTGGTTCTGTGGCACCAGTAGCTTCTGGAACCAGCCATGGGAAGGTGTTGGGGTACTCAGTCTGGGAGTGTTTGTGAGCTGGATTTAACACTAAGAGTGGGAGACTTGCTATATCTGCTGTGTGCTGTCAGACTAGGGCATGTGCTGGGCTGCTGGTATCAGTGGTGGAGCACTTGCCTACTGTGTAGCAGGCCCTGGGTTTGATTCCCAGCACTGCAAAAATGCAAACAAAAAGAAAAACAAAAAACCAAAAATTCTCTAGAGGACATGCCGTAAAGGACATGGCTGGTTGGCTGATTGATTGATTTTGATAAATGGCCATTCATTTTGTTGGAAGAAACCTCAAAACTTTCTTCCCTCCTGACTCAGTTCAGGGTGGTACCTCCTGGAGACAAACAGAAAAAAAGTTTTCTAGAAGGAAAGTGCAAAGGACTTTTGTTGGTAAGTTTGGGAATCTATTCATAGTTGCTTTCTCTTGGACTCACAAGTCTAAGAATCAAACTAATTTTTCTCACATCTCTCTATAAAAATTACATTGTATTGTAAGCTCACATTTAAGAAATACTGTATTTCCAGGGCTGGTGGCTGGCAGGGAGTGAGGAGTCCCTGGGACTAATTTGTGCTTTCATTTTAGACAAGTCATCTTGCTCCCATCTGTGCATCCCCAGCCCGAGGAGGAGTTTGCTCTTTGGTGCCCCCAGTTCTGTGGGGAAAACAGAAGAATAATGTAACACTTGTCCCCACTACCACCACCTGAGGTGTCACTGTCAGTGGTTTCAGTTACCTGGAATCAGAAAATATTACATGGAAAATTCCAGAAATAAACAACTCATAAATTTTATTTTTTTTATTAGTACATGTTTTTCAGTACATGATGTTTCCATTTATCATGGGGATTTATTTGGTCCATGTACATAACACATCTTAATTCTTTTTTTGTCTCCTACCCATTCCATCCCTTACTGCTCCTTCCAACTCTTGGTCCTCTTCCTATTTGCAAAAATTGTATTTCCATTTTCTCTTTCAAATTTTTTCCATACTCTTTTCCTCCCTTCCCTTACCTCTCCCTAATGGAAAAGAGAATAAATGTTAAATTGCATGCTGTTCTGAGTGATAAAATCTTGTACTGTCACCTGGGAAGCGAATCAAATCTTTTGTCCCAGGTACCCACATTGTATATGCTACCCTCCTGTTAGGTAATTAGTAGCCATCTTCATTATAAGATACTGTTGAGAGATACAGTTTTTGTGTTCAGCTAAACCTTTTACTTAATAATGGCCCCAGAGTTCAAGAGTAGTGATGTTGGCAATTCACATATGCCAAAGAGAAGCTGTACAGTACTTCCTTTAAATAGAAAGATAAAAACATTTTTGACTAGAGAAAGAAAAAAAGAATCATATGCTGAAGTTGCTAAATCTATCATAAGAATGATTTGTCTATCTGTAAAATTGTGAAGGAGGAAAAGGAAATCTCTGCAACTTTAAACTGCAAAAATTACATGACACAAGACAGAATGCTTAGTTAACATGGAGAAGACAACAAATATCTGCACATTTAGGTAAAATTAGTAAATACAGTTTGGAACTATCTGGTTTCAATCATCCACTGGGGGGCGGGTGTTTTTAAAATGAGCCCCCCACCTCCACAGATCACCCCTGGGAGATACTGTATATTAGGAAGGGGTTTGGAAAGGGTGAGAGCATCAGGTAATTCTGCTTTTCTTCTGCTGATGTTTTAGGCGGGGAGGGTTTCATGATGTACGTGGGCTCTCTGTGCACACACGTACCACACATCTGTCTTAATTGCTGTTTACAGGGAACAGAAATTCACTCAAGCTGGCATAAGTAGATTGAGTTAGACTCTCAGAATATAGTTGTTAATCTCACGGGCATCCAAATTCAGGAAATGGAGTGCAGCTGGGAGGCGGAGGGACCACAAGTGGGATTTCAGAAACAGATCTCTTGCCCTCTTTGGCACTGGCTGCAGCGTCTCTCATTTCCTTCTCTGTTCTCTGCCTCTTGGGTGTCTTTGTGGTGCCCCGCTTGTGTCCCCCTCTCTCTGTCAGCTCTATTTCTCTCAGTTTGTCTCTTGCCCAACAAGGCTACTTCTGTTCCTGCTCTTCACCTATGTGCTTGGCCCCCAACTCTGCCAGCAGCTCTGCTTTTCCACAAGTAGCAGTCACATCCCTCCCACACTTTGGATCACCATTTGTCTCTGGGGATAAAGAGACAAAACAGGTGACTATCAGAGGCAAGGACTTGGAGAGAGGAGGGGCTCCAGCTGCCTCAAGGACTGACAGGATCAATATGGTGCCCTCCAGTAGCCTGCTCTTACCTCTGATCTCACTGAATCCATCTTGGGAGTCAGTTCTAAACTCCCAAGAGGGTCTGATTGGTCTTAGATGGAGGCCGCACCTGCTGGGATCACTTGTGGTCTGCAGGGGAACCTGTGGAAGAAGAATGGTCATCAGCTTACCACTCCAGGACTGTGGTTGGGGTGGGAGCAACATCCATGTGGAGTGAACAAGCAGGAAGCAGGTTCAGGTACTCATCAGGCTCCTTTCTCCTGGGAAAGAAGAGAGCTCTGTCTTAACGGCTCTCTTTCTCTCTACACCTGGCACAAATACATGGTAAGTTTTGGATGTTCGTTAAATGCCATCTGGTGAAAGTGACAAGGGGTGTGTGTAGTGTGGACCTGATGTTCAGCTGAGCACCATCCTGAACCAAGGCACTTGACCTGTCCAGGAAAACTGGGCCACCTTCCCAGCCCCTGTGTTATGTATGTCCTTGGACTCTGCCTCGCCCCTTTTCTCTAGCACATCCTAGGATCCAGGCACATTTCTGCTGTTTTCCTCTTTCTTGTCACCCTTTAAAGTCCCACATTGAGAGAAGTAAAACAGCAAGACAGGCTGCCTGTGTTTTTTCTCAGTATGAGACATTTGGAACCAATTGTGCCTTGGTCCCTTTAAGTTAGCTGTTTAGAAATAAAACCACACACACTAATACTGCATTGTAAAAATGTCTTTCCGGCCAGAGTCTTGGACTTTGTGTGTTGATGGAAACGCCCATCTAGATTTCCTGCTTTATTATTATTTTTTTTCTTAATGGTCAGGCGTGAACCTGGCAAATGCTACTATTTGTAAAGTTCTGCTGATATCAAGCAGCTGAGGTACCTTTCGGAGATAAGAAATCAACGTTCAGTAATTGGAAATAAATTGATGGTGGCTGACGTCCTGTTGAGAGTGACAGGGACCTCAGAGAACCTCCGCTTAATTACTAGTGTTTCATCTTGGATCTTTCACTCGCCGTTTTATAACAACTTTATTTAGCAGAAGAGAGATGTGAATTGCTATTTCTTTGTAGGAATAGAATATAATATATTGTTCTGTGTTTACTGCTGTATTTATTTCTATATTGAGTATGTGGCTTCTTTTCCCTCTCATGCTACATGAATCACTTGGATGCATAAATTCAAAGACATATGTTTGAGGCTCTCACACATCTGTCTTGAATTTCATCTTTTCCACCCTGTCTTCTACTTTCCAAATAGTTTACCTCCCTCACTCTTTCTCCCTGCTGTTACTTATTTCATTGTGCTGTGAAATCCTTTCATCTCAGGAGCCGGTGGAGGGGAACAATGTAAGCCCCAGTCACTTCTATATAAAGGCATCTGGCTCATGGCGATCACAGTTGCTGGGGTATAGGATACAGTGCCTTTCACTCTGGACACCAGCTGGCCCGTGGCTGTGTGGCTGATGCTGTTTTCAGAGCTGAGGAGGCGCCTGGCCTGCTGGGTTTCCAGTGAGCTGGTGTTACCAGCTTGGACCAGTCCAGTCCAATTTGTAGAGGGCCTTCACATGCCAGACTCTGCACAGACCGGTCCCGTGTGACTGTCCCCTTTGATCTTTTTTTTTTCTTTTTTCTCCCAGACTGGGAATTTCTCACATCATTGTAAATGTTTCCTTTCCTTTCCTTGTCATTTGGCTGGGGCTCCATGGGGACTTCCTGAAGCAGGAAAGTAGTAACAAGGGATTTATAACTGGGCACTCAGAAAGTTCTGCCAAGAAGTGGAGCTTTCTATGCAGCCAGAGGGAGGCGTGGGGGACAAAAACCCTGATGAAATAACAATCAAGTAGGAAATTGGAAGGAGTGTTGTGCTGAGTGCTAATGGCTCCACAGTGGAACAGGTATGGATGGTGCTGAGATGATAAACATTGCTGCCCTTCTCACAAACCACATTTCCTGCTCTTATTTTCATTTTGGAAAGTGGACATGGAAAAGCTGAGCCTGCTGACTTTTAATTTATAGCATTTGGTTTAGTAGGCGTTATGCAATCACATTCCTGATCTGCTGGAAGCTGCACAAACATTTTGAGACTATTTGCCTGATTTCTTTTTTGGCTAGCAACTTACTGAGTAGCTGTTTAGGAACCAAGACGAATGTGTGAAAATAAAATAGAAGCTTGCTCGTTTCTCGGGCTTCATCTATGGAGTCAAACGTGAGAAGTAACTAGCAACTCTGCCAGCCTGAAGGTATCATCACGGGCAGTTATTGAGTCCCTGTTATGTATAAGGCACTGAAGACAAAGCAGCTGAAGATCTGCTCTCTGGAAGGACTCATCCAGTGAGGAAGATGTGAGGTGGCCTTTTGGTTTCAAGCCCGGTAGGGGTGGTGACAGTAGGACCTGAAAGTTTGGAATTCTCTCTTGCTGTTGACTTGGTGAGTCACATCTAGACACTCCCCTTCTATCTGCATAGTCTGTGCAGTTGACCTCTCTTTGTCACCCAAGCTTTTCACTGTACTATTTGGTACTGGGGGTCCTATCGCATTTAGTGAGTACATGCTAGACATGTCCTTCCAGTGCTGAGTTTGAGAGTTAATAGAAAATCAGAGCCTGCCACTGTGAGCTTGTCAACCAAGCCAGAACTGGCAAGGCTGGGGACACCCTGTTATCCTTTTCTTGGGATCCTGTACCAGTACTGTGTCCAGGTGTGGCCGGGTGGGAAGGGTGTCTATTTTCAGATGAAAAAGGCTTCTTGGTGTAAATTTATTTTTTCAACTTTAAAAAATTAAACAAACTTGCAGAGAAATCTTGGTAGCATGCTTTTTTGTAAAATCCTTTTATCAGCTGCGGTCAGCTTCCAAATTAACCAGTATTAAGCTACAGGGAATGGATTGCTTGGGGTGAGTCAGTGGCAACTTCCAGCCAAGGAGAGGGGGAAGGTAGAAACAGATCCACCACTTCTGTAAGGCACGGTCCTCTTCCTTCCACATCATCTGTGTTCCTAGGCTTGCTTTCTGCTTTTCTGTTTTGTTTTGTTTTGTTTTGTTTTGTTTTGTTTTCTGGCACTAGCCATTGAACCCAGGGCCTTGCACTAAGCTGCATCCTAACCCTTTTTATTTTTAAATATTGAGGCAGAGTCTCTCGAAATTGCGAAGTTATCCAGGCTGGCCTCAAACTTGCAGTCCTCTTGCTTCATCCTCCCAAACAGCTGGGTTTATCTTGGTGTATTATCATACCCAGCCCTCTTTTGTTTTAACCTTGTGGGTCCTATAAAGATCTGGTGTAAAAAGACACAGAAATAGTATGACTTCAGTGTCCTGTGTTGGACGTGTATGGTGACACGTCTCTCAGAGAAGATTGCAGATCAAGTCCCAGTGTTCCAGCAAAAAGCCACCAGTCAGAGGGTAAACTTGAACTGTTTCCCATTGTATCAGCAGAGGGATCTGCAGTGACATAAGCCACAGAAACCCTATCCCCCGCTAGAAGTGATGGCCTTTGGGGCTGGAACATGTGTCTCAGATTCCAGACTCAGTCTGACTTTGTCCGCCCCTGAGAGGAAAACTAGCCACTGCTTTAGATCTTCCCTGTTGGTAGCCTGTTATTATGGGCCGCCCCCTCGCTGTTCCAAACCACTCTTCCCAGTGGAGGTTTGGGACCAGATGGGCTGTAGGAAATCCCTCCATCAGCTTGTGAGAACTGCAGAGCATGGAAATCCAGCAGCCATTCCCCTCCGTCTGCAGAGCCGGCCGGGAAGAGCCTGGCAACCATATGCCACTGTGTGCTCCCAGCAAACTGCTCATCTCCTGGCTCAATGAGGAATTCGAGCAGGAAGTTGCATGAACCTCCCTCCTGAGTGTTACAGATGCTCCCACTTCTAAGTGGGAAGGAACCAGGCTTTCCAAGCCCGCTGTGCCCTGGGAGAATTCAGAGATGTCTGTATTTCAACACTTCAGAAAGGATGAAAAGAAAACCTGTACACACTGACCTCTGTATTTCTCGTCTCCTCATTTTTAAATCTCATTGCTTTATAATCGTTATCAATAAAAACCAGTCTGAAAGTGCAGCTTTCCGAATCAAAACTTAGCAGCCAAGCTGCTTTCTGTGTGACTCCGGAGGTCCCAGGTCTCAGAATGCGCTTTAGTTCCTTTTGTCTTCCTACGCTGGTTGTTCTTGGGATACAGCTTCTTCCCTGTGTTCACACTCTATCCTCACTGGTTTACCACTGTGGCCTTCCTCACTGGGGTAAAAGCAGTCTTCTTTTTGCTGGAGGCCCAGTGCAGGCTCTGAGCCCCATGTACACTGCACCTGTGTTTTCTCTCCCTGCTGCCTACCTGCACCACCTCCCTCAGCCCCTTGCATCTCAGGGCTTGTGGTTGGAATAGTGACTACATCTCAGTGGGGTTCTAACTCTCCCCCATTGTGAGACAGCTGCAGCCTGGATACAAGCCTGGAAACCAGATTTCTTCCCAAAGTCAAGGTGAGAGTTTGGCCAGAAGGATTACAGTTCTGTCCCCTTAATGCGTTTACTCCGCTGGAGCCAGGGCTAGAGTTGAGAATCCTCAACTCTCCTCTTGCTTGGGCAGAGTTGGTGTATTTACTCTCTGGCAGAGGGTTCCATATAAAATAGTCTCTGTTTATTTGTGTGGATTATCCTGGGTGCCAGCCCTGGCAGGGACTGGTGGCGCTGTGGTGTCTTTAGCAGCTCCTGTGCTGCTGCTTCAGTGTGCTTGGGCAGTGCTCCTTGCCCCAGACAGGCTTCCTGAGCTGAAGTCTGAAAGCCTCACAGGGGTGCCAGTTGCCCACCAGGGACGTCCTAAGCACCGCCTATGCACTGCTTACCCTCCAGTAACCTCCAGGGACCACGGGACCAGTTTGCAGTTGAAGAGAGAGGGGCATAGGGAGGACAAATCACTTCCCTAAGATGGCAGAGTCAGACCCAAGCCATCTGTCCCCACAGCTTGTGTTCTTACTTCCTTCCCTTTGCTTCCCATCCTGATGGAATGGAGGATTTGGGGCTGTCAGAATATAACAAGGTTAAGGGGACAGTGGTTGTTTTGTGTTCAACTCAAGACAAACCTAGGGCGCAGCCCTTGCTCTGGGAACCACCAGGCCCTTGGGCAGCACTCTGGAGTAACATGTGCAGATGGGAGCATGGCTTGCGCTGAGCGATGAGGTGGGAGGAGGCTGGCCACGGTGGAAGATAGGCATCTCCTGGATAAAGAGATGAAAGTAGCCTATCAGATCTCTGCCTCTCCTACTAGCAGCAAAGTGACAGAAGTCCCCACAAACCAGGATGAGAAGAACTGGCACTTTCTGCAGGGCTGTTTCCTGGCCCCCCTGACTGGAGTTATTCCAATGGACACACAGCCCAAGAAGTCGTTTCCCTCATTCCTCTTTCACCAGAATAGGCACCAGCAGCTGACACGGGTGCTGCATGAGGGCTAGTGGGTACATCATGTTTCTCCACTGATGATCAGGGAGAAATAACAGTGTTCTTGAGGCACCATCATTATTGTCTTAGTCACTTTCTTAATGCTGGGTCAATTTACCCAATAGCCACAAGTTAAAAGAAGAACTGTTTATTTTATTAGCTCATAGTTTATGCAGATTCAGTCCACAGTCAGCTGCCTGCAAGGCAGGGCAGCAGGGCAGGCGAGAAGCAGAGATTTTCTTCTTCTTTCTCTTTTTATTCCATCCAGGCTGTAAGTCTATTGGTGGGTGCCATCTTCTACTAGGGTGGGTCTTCCCTCTTCAGTAAATCCATCATCTGCAACTAGAACTACATTAAACCAACCCGTGGCCTGATCCGCTATCACACCCCCTTGATCCAGTGACTCCCAGAAGTCCCCCCTATGAGCACAAAGGGCTTTATTGGGGAAGGGGTCATCTGGATATAAGCCATAACAATCCTTATCATCGTTGTTTTAAAGTGCTGGGGGAGGGGTATGGGGAATTGATCCCCAGGGCCTTACCCATGCTAGGCAAGAGCTCTACCACTGAGCTATACCCTCAACCCTTATCTTTTATTTTTTTGTACAGGGGATCGAACTCACAACCATGAACTTGCAAGGCAGGTGCTTATGCTGCTGAGCTAAATCCCCAGTCCTTTATCCTTATTTTTGACATTCGCTAAACACCAACTACAAGTCAGTATTCTAAATGTTGCACATATATTAATCCAGTTAATCTTTAGAGCAACAGCGTGAAGCAGTATTATTATTATCCTCATTGTTATTACTCACGAGGAAATTGAAGCTCTGGTTTTCAGTTTGTTTTGTTTGTTTGTTTGTCTTTTGTTTTGAGACAGAGTCTCACTATGTAGCCCATGCTGGCCTTGAACTTGCAGTGATCCTCATGTCTGAGCCACCCAAGCCCTAGGATTAGGGATGTGCCACTGCATCCAGCAAAATTAAGGCTCTGAAAAATGACGTAATAGACTTCAGCCTATTTGTCACCAAGCTGATAGTACATAGTAAAGTCCAGATTTGAACCCAGGCAGCCTGGCCTCAGAACCACTCTTGATCATTTTACTGTACCATGTTGCCCTCTAGACAACAATGTGCACTAAAGATTTGACTGACCAACAAGGACCATGAACTGTTGGTTCTGATGGCCACCCTCAGTTACAATAAAGCTGTCACACAGAGGAGGTTTGAAATGCTCAGGGTATTTGATGTAACATATAGAGCCCTTACTGCATATTCACTAAACTAGGATGGACTCTGTCTTACCTTTTTTTTTAAGTGAGATTTTATTGGTACATTTTAGATATATGTAATGCTTACATTCATCATAGAGAATTTGTAGCTATGCATGACATAACTTGATTCTTTTTTCCCATTCCCCTACTCTCCCTTCAACCCCTCCTCCCATTTCCATTTATAAAAGTTTTGTTGCCATTTTTTCCTTCTTTTCTCACTTTTTTATCCCCCCCACCTTGTTCCCCTCCCCATTTGAACATTTGCTTCCTGTCTCACAATAGTATACATTTTGGTTCTTATTTAGACTTTTGGTTTCTCACACCAGAGAAACAATGTAGTATTTATACGTGTCCAATTTATTTCACTTCAGAGTGTGGCTTCAAGGTCCATCCATTTACCTAGAAATGTCTGAAGCTTGTCCTTCTTTATGACAGAGTGGTACTCTATCGTATTAAAAAAAAAAAACACATCTTCTTTATCCATTCACCAGTTCATGAGCATCTGGGATGTTTCCAAGATTTGGCTGCTACAAATTATGCTGCTATAAATGTGAGTGAGTGTGCATATATTGCTGTGGTATGATGCTTTTTATTCTTTCAAGAAAATACCCAGAAGGGTCTGTCTTGCCCTCTTGCCCTGTCTGTTTCTCCTTGCATTTGGCACAGTCTGTCTTATGTGGTGCCTACTATGCATAACCTTTACGTTTCCCTCCTTCCTTTCCTTTCTTTTTTCAGTAGTGCTAGAGAGGCATATTTTTTTATTGTGACAAAATATATATAACATACAATTTACCATGTTAACCATTTTCCACTTACAACTCTAAGACTCCTGAAGGCAAGCATGGTATTTCACTACCTGCCCTCTCTCCCCACCCCCTGCAGCACTTTGATTAGTGTTTTAAATAAATCACACCTAATAAAGCCCTGTTGGATGGCACAGCCCAGTTATATCAGCTGTAACACAGTCCAAAAAAATCACTGTTCTGAGATTTTAAAGTAATGAGGAATAAATTTTTAATGTCTTATTTTAATATAGTAGCAGAAAAGGACTCAGAAGGAGGGCCTGTGCTGACGTGTTTGATGCCTGCTGCCTTGGTCTGTGGGAAGCAGAGTGGACATATTAGTTTTTAAACCTCACATTCTTGTGGCCTTCGGAGACACAGATCCTCTCTCTAAACCAGCTGTGAAATGCAGTGTTGTGATTACGAATCCACTAGGAGGACTTTGAATTCTCGTAAGCTGGTGATGGCTCTGACCAGCTGGGCCCAGCCTGCCTGCATCTTTTCCCTGCTGTCTTGTACTGGTCCATTTTCTGTGTCAACTCGAGGCAAAGCAGAAACAGAAAGGGGACTGGATGGAATACAGAGGTCAAAGACACTATCGCATAAAGGGACACTTATCTCAAGTGTCTGATTCCACTGGCACTTCTATTGAGTCATTTATTTTGCAATGTAAAGAACATTCCAAGTCTCCAGGGAACCAGGAAGAGACTTGTTCATGAAGAACCCATTTAAACAGCTCAAACTGACTGCATAGCTGGGCACTGGACCTAGCTGGCCAGGCCCATGTTCTCTCCCTCCCTTAATTTATTCATTCCTCCATCAACTCGCTCATCGCTTATTGCACACATAATGTGCCCAACATTGCGCAAACCAGTCTGTGAGAATTAGTCACAGCTTGTCACCCACTGGGAATCAGACGTCAGGAGCGAGGGAATCAAAAATTTGGTCTTAAGTCTGGAGCTATGGGGGCAAAGTCCTATGGAGCATTTAGACAGTAGTGCTGGGATAACAGCAACAATAATTGATGTTATGAATTACAGCTAACCCTTATACAGTACCTGGTGTGTGCCAGGCCTTATTTCAAATACTTAACATAACTCATGTAATCTTCTCTATTTTATTTTTTTAAATTTATTTTGTACTGTTGGGGATTGAACTCAGGACCTTGAATATGCTAGGCAAGTGCTCTACCATTGAGCTATGTCCCCTCATCTGATCTTCTCAGCAGCTTAGTGAGCTGTAGGTTCCATGCCATTCCATTCTTTGAGACAGAGTCTCTCTATGTAGGCCAGACTGGCCTTCAACTCCCTATGTAACCCAGGCTGGCCTCACACTCCTGTCGATCTTTCTGCCTCAGCCTCCCAAGTGCTGAGATTATAGGCATGCACCACCACACCTAACTTGTCATCCCAATTTTATAGAGGGAGATACCAAGAGAGAAGTTAGGTAGCTTGCCTGATGTCACCAGCTTCTTTTTAAGCGACTGGAGCAGACTTAAATCCAGGCAGTTTGGCTCCAGAAACTTCGAGAGTATATACTACATTGTCTTGACATTGAAGGGTAGGACAAGGAGAATTTTTCCTCCCAGACTGTATAAGCGGCCTTTAGTGGCGTTTGGCTAGGAAGGGTGGGGACACTATTAAGGATCTGCTTTCTGATGCTGTTCACAGAAGGGGAGGTTCTGACTGTGGCCAGTGTTGGGTAGAAGGGCAGGGGTAAAGTTTGCCTGAGAAGGCTCTGCCTGACCAAGCTAAGGAGTTTGCTGATTAATCCGACATCTGTGTTAGCTTTGGCTTCAGCCCACAGATTTGCAGCTGCTGTTGAGAAATAAAAGCTCAGCCCCTTGGTTAAGTACAGGACTCAGTCTTGAACATGAGAGGCAGATCCTGCGTCACCCTCAAGAGCTGTGACTTCTCAGAAATCACCAAGCTGCGTTTCCTTGCGGTACCTGTGGGTGCAGACTAATCTCACCAGTGTTTCAGATTAGCTCACTTTCTCATTTGCATTTTTAGCTCCCAATCCTGTCCCTTGTGATATTTGTTTCTTTGTTCTGTGGAGCACTGTAAAAGCATTTCTGGCCAGCATTCCTAGGACGATCGGTCCAACCTTGGAATCAGAATCAGCTGTCAGGAATGGGAACTCGCAAGTAACTGGATAGCCCGTTTTGTCATCCTTTTTCATTTCTGCCAAGTTGAGCTAATGTTCTCTTCTTTGTTTCTCTTTGTTATCTTTGTTGCCTCACATCTGCATATATACAGCGGTACCTCAATTTATGAACTTAATTTGTTTTATGGTTTGGGGGAAGATGGTCGCGTTTGTGTTTGTGTGGGGAAGAGGGCTTCCGTGGTTGCCTTTGTCGTCTGATGCAGTTTTCGAACTTCAAATGAAAGCAGACTTTCGCCAAACACTTTTGGTTGCTAACTGAAGTGTTGGTGAACTGAGAGACTGTATTACTGTACTTAGCTTTCTAGGGGTTGGGCCTTTGCTGTGCACGGTCTACTGAAGTTCCCTGGCCTTTGTGTAGCTACAGAAGAGTAGGAACCAGTGAGTCACAGATGTCATCAAAATGATCTTAATGTGGACTTTTTTTTGGCCAGGATAGGCACTGAAAAGAGAGCAAACATTGTGTGTGTTTAAAATCACATAAGAGCTGCTGGGGCTATAGCTCTGTGGCACAGTGCCTGCCTAGCAAGCCTGAGGACCAGAGTTGGCTCTCCAGGACCAAAATAAATAACTAAAGTCACGTGAGCTTTCTCAAGTGCAGCATGAACAGTCAAACTCACCCTTTGCAGGTGCTTAAATTGCCATTAGCCTTTCCCGAAAATCTCCCTACAGCCAGTGGCTCTTGAGCTCCTGTGCTGGATCTCGTCTTCAGGTTCAGAGGCTGCTGGGATGGGAAGTACCTGATCCAGCTCCTTCTCCCTCCTGTGCTCCTTTGCTTTGGACCCTACTGTATTTCACACTTTAGTCATCCGAGCGTAGAGCTGAGGAAACCAAGCGGGAGGGAGTCCCTTTCAGAATCCTGTGTGGTGCTAAGAGTTCTCGTAAGTAGAGAGACAAGCAAATTTCGTAGAGGGAATTTAAAAAGAATGTTTTCCCCAGCCGTGTGCACTGCATGCTTGCGTCCCAGCCACTTGAGTCGCTGAAGTGGGAAGTTTGCTTAGGCCTAGGAGGTTGGGGCCGCCCCAGGCAACATAGACTCCTCAAAAAAAATTTTTTTTCTGTAGATGCTCCTTTAGTCTTGAAATCTAAAAATGAGAGTGAAGGGCTAAAGAAAGAGGACAACAGCAAACCTACCACATAAAATAGGCACCAAAATATCTATGTGGTGCAGAAGGTGCTTATAGCAAAATATCACTTGCTCCAAAAGGAAATCCTTGTTCTCAGAATAGTTTCGTCTACAGCCTATTAGCTATTCAGTTGATTGATTAACTGTAAAATAAAGTTGACAGGGAAATGCTTTTTGAAGAGGATGCTGACAAGACAAGGGGGAAATAAGCATAAATTGGATTCCAGTGTTAATGATGCGTCCCGAGTGTGCAGTGCTTTTAGTTTAGAGTGTTTCCACACACGTCACCTCCTCTCAGACTCACATTTGTCCTGTGCCACGGGCATGGCTCTGCGAGGAGCAGGGCGAAACCTCCTTAAGGCGAGTCCCACATCTTCTACTGACATCTACTAAGGTGCAGAGCTAGCATGTCAGCCCAGGTCCTGTTAAACCTGTTTTTCTACCCCACCATGTTTCCTACCCCAAGGGACCTTTAAGATGACAAAGAAGCTCTGGTGATGAAGTGCTGTAATATAAGGGTTGGGAAAATCAGCGGTAGAGCATTTGCCTAGTGTTTGCCTTGCTTGCTGTGGGTTTGATCCTTAGCACTGCAAAAAACAAAAGCCCCAAACCAAAAAGGGCTGTAGTATAATAGCAAGGAAGCATGTGAACTCATTTCTTGGGGATGCTTTGAAAGAGAATGCAGTCAACTCTTGGCCTGGATGGTTCAGATACTATCACCCTGAAGACAAAGGATAGAGTAGACCCCACAGTCACTCATAGGCTCTGAAGGAGCTGAGGAGACCCTGGCAATAGCAGGATAAGCCGCCCTTCACAATGCTGCCACCTTAGATTTTTAAACCACCTTAGATGCTGAGTCTGTTGGAGGAGATTTTAATGGCGAGAATAAAGTTGGAACAATATTGTAACTCTCTCCATTAGGTCAAACTCTGCACTGAAATGAGCTGTTAAAACAAGTAGATTATAGACACGATGTGATAATGTACTTCTGTAATCCCAGCACCTCGGAGGCTGATGCAGGAGGATCACTGTGAATTCAAAGCCAACAACATAGCGAGAGCCTGTCTCATAAAGTTCCCCCAGCCCTCCCATCCCCTGCGAAAGGCAAGCAGTTCTTTATCTGGGGCCCATAGATCTCTTGTGATCAGGCAGGTTCCACTAACAGGCTCCAGGTGATCGCAAGCTCTGTGAACTTACACACAGATCTTTTGTGCATGTGCATTCTTCTCCGGTGAAAGGATACATAGCTTTTATCCTCAAAAGTGACCCAAAAATGGTTATTAAAACTGCTGGTTTCAGAATCCTTTGGAAAACCTTTGGTGAACTTAAAGTATCACACACCATGCTAAGACACAAGGTGAGTCATTTCTTTAAGCCAAAGCTTTTCTAGTCGGCATGAGAGAACCTTCTGTGCAGTGCAGGCTGAGACAAGGGTCTCTAACCTGAGGATCTCTTTCTAATTTAGGTGTTGAGATCAACAGGGTCAGAATAACCACTCCTGTGCCTTCTATACTGTTTCAGAGCTGAGTAACCTTGATGCTACAGCCTGAGAAAGATAGTCCATGAATCCACAGACATAACTCACTGATGAATGACATAAGTTCCTAAATAAATCACTCATACAAAATTAGACTGTGATGGTTTAGTCTATAAAAGGACCAACTTTTTTCTGTGTCAGTTGAGTCTAGAAGCAAAATTGTTTCCACTAAACCACTGGCCCTTTATTTGGAAGCAGCGCTCCAGTGATGAATGGATAAAACCGAAGCCAAGGCCTGCTGTCTCCTTCAGAGTCTGTGAGAAAGGAGGGAATCCCCAGCTTGAGTGAAAAGATGAGCGCTCCAGTACAGTTATAAGTTCTTAGCTCTCTAAGGAGGATTGGAGAGAAAAGATGTAGCTGCAGTGATTTGGATTGGGGCAGAGAGTAGTGTGCAAATTTTTGTCTACGTGTGAGAGACCCAGAAGAAATCGAGTTCTTCCTTACCTAGCAGGGGCAGCATCTCTAGTATTTTTTTCCTAATGTGGTAAAGACTATCTCAAACCAATGGCTAATATATTTGCTAATAAGATTACATAGAGGGGCTGGGGATTTAGCTCAATGGCATAAGTACCTGCCTTGCAAGCACCCGGTTGTAAGTTCAATCCCCAGTACCAAAAAAAAAAAAAAAAGATTACATAGTCATCCATTATCATCCTGTGGAAGATAAAGATACTGGTGCTTAATGCTGTTCTAGAAGTTCCAGCCCCTATTATAGTTCTATATGAAAAAGATACAAATGATATAGCTATTAAAAAGAGAAAGTAGAATTGTCTTTATTTGCAAATAATTTGACTTTCTATTCAGATTTTTTTTTTAAAAAAACTACTTTGAAATAAAAGTGTAGACTTAAACTGGACATGATGACCTATACCTGTAAACCCAGCCATTTGGGAAATGTGCAGGAGAATTGCAAATTTGAGGGAACTTCACAAGGTCCTGTCTCAAAATAAAAATTACAGCAGTCCAGGATTGTACCTCAGTGCTTCCTTGGTTTAATCCCCAGTGCCACAAAATGGGAAGGAAAAAAAAAGTATGCAGACTTAAAGTCAGCTGCTTTTACAACTCCGTCTTCCAATTTGTGACCTAGTCTCACTGTTTGGCCCATCAGGATTAAGGATTTTGTTCTTTGGGAAGAGAATGAAGAAGCTAAACCACACTTTCCCATGAGCCAGCGCATGCACAGGATAGGAGATAAAAAGAGCAACTCTCGTTCCCCAAGCAATGGGCTGATTTGGAGTAAGTTAGACTGAGATGATAGCAACTGAAGTTAAAAAAAAAAAGACTTTGCTTGTATTGTTTGATTGACTTTGCAGGCCTAAAGCATCTATTTGGAGGATAACAATATGCAATATAGCAACTGTGGGGGATTTCCTCCTGACTTGTTTTTGAAATCCAATATTTCGTTCCATTTTACTGTTTTGTTTTATTCCTGTATCTGAGAGCCTGAGGAACTATTTTGAAGATAACAATATGCAGTATGATAACCACTGTTAAATTCCTATCATCTAGTTTTGAAAACCCATGCAGCTATTGTTCTTTGTTGTTGTCGTTTTGCTTTTGTTGTTTTTTTTTAATTTGTTTGCTTCTTGATTTTTCTGCTCTTCTTTCTCTTTAAAATAAAATTAAAAAGAAAAAAGGATTTTGTTCTTGCAGTTCTTGCTCATCTTTGCTTTCTCTCTTCTAGGTCATCCCAGTCGGCATATGTTATCATATCTTGTGCATGTGCATGTCTGTATGGGTGTGTGTGTGTGTGTTACCAGGAAATGATCTATACCCTTAGCCCTTTTTAAAATGTTATTTTGAGAAAGGGTCTCACTAAGTTGTCTTGGTTGGCTTCACACTGAGATTCTCCTACCTTAGTCTTCCAAGTAACTGGAATTACAGTCCTGCACCACCGTGCTCAACATGTTCTTGCATCTTTAAAATATCCTCCCTCTGACCTCATTGTGTGTTTTTCCATTGAAATCCCCACTTATCCACTTCCTTTACAACAAAACTCCTAAAGAGAATTATCCATGGTCACTCCCTCAGACACTTCCTTCCTTCCTTCCTTCCTTCCTTCCTTCCTTCCTTCCTTCCTTCCATAGCAGTGTTGACATTGAACCCAGGGCTGTCAAACTGAGTTATCCCCCCTTTTTCTTTATTTTGAGACAATGTCTTCCCATGTCACTGAATTGGCCAGTCTAGGCTCCAATTTGGTGATCCTCCTACCTCAGCCTCCTAGAGTTCCGCAATTGCAGAAGTATGCCGCTACACCTGACTTCTCTTACTCTATTTATAACCTTTTTTCTTCTCATGAGTCTCCTCTTGATGTCTCCTGTGTGGGTAGGAGAACTCGAGTTTGCCTGCAGGCCCACTTGGGGCAGTTGTACCACACAGAACTGTGCCCATTCCTCTTCTACTCATTGATTTCCTTGGCCCTGCCAAGGTCATGGCTCAGAAGCATGTGAAACGGTTGCCTGCTCTTTCCTCTTCCTCTGCTACAGCTTTCCCCAGCGCTGTTCAGCCCTCTTCGTGTGCAGTCCCCGGATCTGTCCTGGGATTTCTTTCTCAGCCAGGCCTTCTCTTTAGAAGGCCTAACAGATCCATGACCTTATACAACTACATGGTCACCGATGACCTGAGGTCCCTGATCAGAGCCTCAAGCCTCCTTCTCCCCAGAGTCTAGATTTTTAAATCCAGGAGCTGGCTTGAAATATCTACAGCAGATCTAAGAAATAACAAAGCAGATGAAGTAGTTGCCATTATAGAGTGTCTGTTCTGGTAAGAAAGACAGAAAATAAACAAGAAATAGAAAAATAATTTCAGACCATTGTAAGAGACCGGAAGAAAATGCAGCAGAACGATGACAAAGGCACCTCAAGGTTGGCCCATCAGAACTTGATTTGACTTTTCACTCTCAAATGAGTTCTTGCTCCATTATTCCTCATCTTGGTTCATGGGAACCCTCCTCAACACGCTTGGCCATGTGCCTGTGTTAGTCAGCTTTCTGTTACGGTAACAGATACCTGCAATAACATATAGAGAGAAAGAGTGCATTTTGGCTTATGGTCTCAGAGGTTCCAGTCCATGGGCACTCGGTCCCTTTGCCTCTGGGTCTGTGGTGAGACCACACATCTTCATGGTGAGCACCAAGTGAAACGAGCTGCCCTCCTCAAGGCAGCTAGGAAGCAAAAGGAGAAAGTGGAAGGGACCAGGGTCACACATGTTCCTATCCACCTAACTTTCTCCTACCTGTCCTGCTTCCTAGAACAGTGATGGCAAACCTATGGCACACATGCTGCAGTGTTCTGTTTGTATCATTCAAAGCTCTAAAAGGTTCACCATCACTATCCTAAACGTCCTGCCATCTCCCAGCAGAACCACATTAGGCACCAAGCCTTTATCATGTTCAGAGTGGAGCGGTAATTCCTGTGTCTCACTGCTGGTTGGCTTGAACCACCAGTGGTACATGTGTGACTATATCATTTCTACCACTGCTGATACAAACCACCCAATGGGCCAATCATACATGTACCACCAGTGGTTCAAGCTGGCAGGAACATGTTAACCCTTGAATATTTTTTGAGACCCAAAATGTAAGGCTGGGGATTTAGCTCAGTGGCATAAACTCCTGTCTGGCAAACACGAGGAGGTTTTGAGTTCGATCCCCTGTAGCAAAACAACAATAACAAAAAATGCATATATATAGCATCCCCCAAACTTTGGGGCATCATCTTTGACTTTCCTTGCCTCACCAGTATTCAATCTGTCCATCAATCCCATTGCCTCTGTCTTCAGAATGGATCACGATTTCACTGTGCTGCTGTGATCTACACCCTGCCCTGGCTTGTCACAGTCCCCTCACTGGCTGTTTCTAGATGCATCCACTCCAGCCTTGGCAACCAGCTCCCAACCTCTATGCAGGTGTCCTGGCCTCACTTGGGTGGCCTTGTGTATGTGGCAAACTCCATTGCATTACTGAGGTCTGTGACAAGTGTCCTTCTTCAGAGCTCCAGTTCACATTCCCTAAAATGTGGTTGCCTCTCTGACCTGTGCCATTGCATTTCCCCTGCTGTATTTTCTTTCTATCCCTTATGAAGTTCTGAAATTATTTTTCTGTTTCTGTTTTTGGTTATCTTCTATCCCTCACAGCAAAACAGACACTCAAGGATGGCAATGACTTCATCTGCTTTGGTCTTTTTGTTCCTGCCGTGTTTAGAACAGACCTGGCACACAGTAGGTGCTCAGTTAATAACCAGAGTTAACCTTAGTGCTTGCCAGTTATAAATCACACTGGGGAAACAAAACCTGTGTTTGCTACCATGTGTCTCCTAAACAATAATTAAAAGATAAGCAAGAAAAATTAGGTGCATTTGTTCTTTCCTGTCAAACTGGGAAAACTAGTGTCAGTGAAAATGTTAGTGAAGATACTAGGAAATGGGGATTCGCATTTCCCACTGATGGAAATATAAATTGGTTTAAGCTCTCCTAAATGGTAAGCCATGGGTGATTTTTTTCTACTTTAATTTTTGTGATTTGCTGTTTCCCAGTTTTTTCCAATGATTACTCCCCTGTCCCCAGATTACTTTTTAAACCAAAAAAAAAAAATCAATTATCTTACTCTTGCTTAAAAAAAAATCTCTGGACCCTTACACAGCAAATTTATGAAGTGAACCACAGGGCAAGATGGACTTGTTTGTTGAGACCTCTTCTCTCAAGGTTTCATCTGAGTCCAGCATCTGGTTTCTCTGGAGTGATGCAAATATACCTTTATCACAACCTTTGCCGAGCCCGGAGCCACTCTTACTTTGTGAGCTCAGCAAAACACAGGGCTGGAAAGATGCACACCATGCCAGGGGGACCCAGCCAGTTTGAGGTGAGGTCTTACGACCCTTCCTGCCAAGGCATGGTCTCCACAGGCAGGAAAACTAACATATATATAGATATACACCTATACATGATAAATGTATCTATCTATCTATCTATCTATCTATAATTTCTCTCAGCTTCTCACACTAAGGAGAGAATATGATGTTTACACATGAATATCTGATTTATTTCACTTATGAGTATGATCTCTAGTTGAATCCGTTTACCTATAAAAGTCTCAAGTTTATCCTTCTTTGTGGCTGAGTAGTACTCCGTTGTATAAAAATACGATATGTTTTTTATCCATTCCTCAGTTGATGGGCATTTACGTTGTTTCCAAAATCTAGCTATTACAAATTGTGCTGCTGTAAGCAATGGGGCACATATATTGCTATGGTATGATGTTTTTAATTCTTCCAGGAAGATACCTAGAAGGAGAGTAGCTGGGTCAAATGGGACCTGTAGTCCTCATTTCTTGAGGAATCTCCACACTGATTTTCAGAGTGGTTGCACCGGTCTGGAGAAGGGTTCCTGTTTCCCCTCCATCATTTGTTAATGGTTGATTTCTTGATAATAGCCATTCTTTCCGGGGTGAGGTGGAATCTTAGTGTTGTTTTAATTTGCATCTCTCAGATAACTGTGATGCACAATGTTTTTTCATATATTTATTGACTGTTTTTACTTATTCCTGTGAGAAATGTATATTCGTCTCAGATGCCCATTTTTGGATTGGGTCTTTAAATTTGGGAGGTCTGGTTTTTTTGTTTTGTTTTGTTCTTGTTTTTTATTTCTTTGTATGTTCTTTATGGTAATCCTTTGTCTGAGGAACAGCTGGCAAACATTTTTTCCCACACTGTGGGTTGTCTTTTCACTCTGTGGTGGTTTCTCTTGCTGTGCAAAAGCTTTTTAATAAGGTGAGATCCCAGTTGTTGATTCTTTGTGATGGTTCCTGTGAGATCAGAGTTTTATTCATAAAGTCTTTGGCTATGCCAGTATCTTCAAGAGTTTACCTACTCTATCTTCTGGCACATTTAATGTTTCTGTTTTAATATTTGGATCTTTGATCCATTCCAAATTTAGTTGCGTGCATGGTGAAAGATTCGGGCCCAACCTTAATCTTTGGCATATGTAGAGCCAGTTTTTCCAGCACCATTTATTAAAGAGGCTGTCTTTCTTCCAGTGAATGTGTTTGGCACCTTTGTCAAAGATAAGGTGAGCCTAATGTTCTTGGCAGATGCCCTGTTCTGCTCCCTCACTGCTGGGGGCAAGTGGAAAACCATGAGAGCCACAGTCACTCGGCCCACCTGTCCTGCATGCTGTGTGCCTGGGTGTCCAGCCTCCCTGGCCGGCCCCGTTTCCCCGAAGGGAAACCCACTGCAGTGTGTCCTAGCCGGGGGGCCCTTGTGCAGTTGCCCCTTGTTTGTTTCTGCAGATGTATTGCCTGGTGCACATTTCATTTCAGGGTGTTTCGGGAGCTTGGCAGCTGCTTCTCCAAGAACCCGGAGCCCACCCAAATGGTGTTCATCGTGCAGCAGGCAGCAAACACGGGGCCTGCACACGCTTGGCTTCCCACCCGGTGGTTATGCTCACATTTCCACAACCTCATTCCTCTTAGACCCTGGGCCTCTGACAGTTTGCTCAACAGCCTGCCAGTCGGCTGAAGGTTGTTTTGAGTGGTTCTGTGGGCTGCGGGTTAGTGATGGCTCAGGGTATCCAAATGGCTCGTGCTGTGACATTCCGAATGTGAGCCTGGCAAGGTGGCTTGAGGGGCATCTTAGCTCCTTGCTATTACTGAAAAGCTTGCCCCTTCTCCCTTGGAATTAAAGGGACACAAGGAGCAGGTGCACAGAGGAGCAGCCCCCGGCCTCTACCTGCTGCTGGGAAAGCCTACCTACCTTAACTGCCTGGTGGAGGTCTGATCGTGTCTTAGAATATGTGATGCAACTTCATTTCCATGCTTTTCAAGAATGTGGCCATAAGAAAAGAAAAGTGAGAGAGAGTAAGCATGGTTCCCCATCAACCTCTGCCACAGCTCGAGCCTGCTGGTATTTGGGGCTCTGTCCACACCAGACCACATGGGATTATTGTTAGCCCGCTCCTTTGCCCTGCTGCCCGGTTACTCCTTGATTTACACTTCAGTGCTTCTCCACTTGTCTCCCCCTAGGGCCTGAAGGGCTAGACAGAATTCTGCAGTTCCTTTGGTTTGGATTTAACCACTCTCTTTTCTTTTTGCAGCTTAAACTTTGGAACAAATACCGGATTTCCAACATTCCATCGCTAATATTCCTAGATGCTGCCACTGGCAAGGTTGTGTGCAGGAATGGCCTCCTGGTGATCCGCGATGACCCAGAAGGTGAGGTGTCGCCATGTGTCCATCTCCACTCTTGCGCTGACTCCTCTCCATCTCTTGCCCCGATCCCCTCCTTGCTGGCACAGGCAGTACTAATGAAATGTGTGTAAGTGGGTTTATGTGGCTGGAAAACATTGTCTTGATGAAATTATGGTATTCTCCAGGTCATGGTTAAGATTTATGAAGGGACCAGAATGTCCCTCTAGGGGGCTTTAATTCATGGGCCAGAGCAGATGGAGTCTGAAAAAGAAAGTTCAGCTCTGAGGGCTCAGGAGACTGTTGGAAAGCAGTGAAGACGCAGATACTTACCGGCTTCTATTGCTACTTCCACGGCAGCTGTCACCTTATGGTTAGAACAAGGCTAAGAGGGGTGGTGTTATTTTTGTTTTGTTTGTTTTTTGCTTTTTCCTGTTTGAAATATAGATTGACTATCCCTTATCTGGAATGCTTAGGAGCAGAAATGTTTCAGATTTTGAAGTTTTTTGGAGTTTAGAATATTTGCATAGGCTTTACTGGTTGAGCATCATTAATCTAAAAATCTGAAATCCAAAATGCTTTTAAATCTGCATCTTTATGACCACCAATGACTCGCAAAAAAAGTTCCAGATTTCAGATTCGGGGACTAGAGAATTAGAGTGGGTTCACCTGTCTACCACAGCAGAGTGGCAGACTTGGGATGCTCTCCTGGTCTTGGTCCTGCTGACTCACTGACCATAGTCATGGACTAGGGAGGCTGCTCAGACCCCCTGTATGTTAGGACCAGGAGCAGCGAAGCCCTGCTTCCTTCCCACTTGCACTGGAGGATAAGAATTGCAAGGACTCTCCCCTCCCCATTTCCTCCCTTATTGTTCAGATTGGAGGGTTTAGCTCTGGTCACAAATTGTTCCAGTAAAAAAAAAAAAATTTAAAAAATTTACCTGTGTTGAAGGATTGTTTGCTATAAAAAAACAAGGCATGGTGGCCAGGTCTGCACTGGTGCACACACAAGTTACCCCAAAGGTTGTTAACAATATAGATGACCTGGACCTTCCCCGGAGATTTGTCTATTCATGTGTTTCAAGGTGAGCTTGACCACCTGCATTTTTAATTGTCTGTGCTCCTCCCTCCCATCCTGAACCCCTCAGGCAATTTTGAGGCCATGGGCCTTGAAGCACCCTGTGAGAAAACACTTATCTGTTGGACTGGGAACATATTATTTGTTCTTCCTGCCTGAGATTTAAGTACTGTCACACTATTAAGCATCTGGGTTGAGTGTGCTTTATTCTTTTTTTATTACACTTAAATTCTCACTTAGTTCCTTGAGCCCCAACTGAGAACAACTGAATCAGAATCTCTGGGGGTGGGACCTAGCAACGTCATATTTTTTAATTCTCTGGTTGATTCTAACATACAGTCAACACTGAGAACCATGGAAATGCCAGGCTTGGGCTTGAATTGACTCATGGTTAATATATGAGGCAGTGACTTCCAAATCTAGTCCTCATCAAAATAACCAGGAACTCTGTTCTGCCTAATTGGGGGGAGGGTTTAACTGGAATTGAACCCAGGGCCTTCACACTAATCTATACCCCCCAGACCTTTTTAGTTTTTATTCTTGAGATAGGATCTTACTAATTTAATTGACTTAGTTGCCCAGGCTGGGCTCAAACTTATGATCCTCCTGCCCCAGCCTTCCAAGTCCAGTACCAAGATTATGGGCATGTATCCCCATGCCCAACTTGTTCTGTTTCATTTCGCCTGTAAATCTCCACCCTTGCTTCTGTGTCCTGAGTGTAAGTTGTCTTGCCTGCAATCCTGAGGCTTTCTGGGTCCCAGGCCATAATGAAGAACCTTGACGGTTGCCCCATCTGTTGCCTGTTTCAGGTCTGGAATTCCCCTGGGGACCTAAGCCCTTCAGGGAAGTCATCGCAGGGCCCTTGCTTAGAAATAACGGGCAGTCGCTGGACAGCAGCAGCCTGGAGGGGTCTCACGTGGGAGTCTATTTCTCCGCACACTGGGTGAGTGTTTGGTCCCTCCCTAGTCCAGACAAGAAGCAGCAGCAGGGTCACCACCAAGCCTAGCTGTGGTTGGCTTCTGGCTGCCGGAGGTGTGTCTGCCCTGGCAGGAATTTCCTGTCCTTGCCTTCTGCACCTGATGCATTCTGGTATGCAGTGAGTGCTTAATGTTATGAATGATGATAGACACAAGCAGATGACTTCTTTGGACTGATCTAAAAGGCTGTCCCTCCTAACCCATGCAGATGATACCTGCCTGCTGGGCTGGACAGGGCCTCTGCTGGATGCTCACCGGGAAGAGAGGCAAGCTTAGTACCACTTCTTTGATATACTGGGTTTTACCATCCCAGTCTTACTTGGCTTTTGCTGACCTGGTCTCTGACGGCAAGTGGCTGAGAAACAGAGAAGGTTCGTCACACAGCAGGATTCTGCTCTTTTCTTTCAGTGTCCACCCTGCCGAAGCCTCACCCGGGTGCTCGTTGAATCCTACCGGAAGATCAAGGAGGCAGGCCAGAAATTTGAGATCATCTTTGTTAGTGCAGACAGGTAACATGTGTCTGTGCACACAGGCAGTGCTGCACCCCTTTCCTGTAGGCGGCTGACATCCATTTCTGTAGCTTTACATTTCTTATTGTAGGATGTGAAGGGAGGGGTTGGGGAAAAAAAACTCTTCTGCTGGGGCAAGTCCCAACTCAGGGGTGTGCTACGGGAGATCAGGATGTGTTTTCTGATTCGTTCAGCTTTCTAGATTGTGAGAAAAGGATATGGAATGGGGAAGATGGAAGGGAGCCAGAGACTAATACAATGTGACATTTGTCTTGGGTGGATACGCAGTTGTTTTCTTTGCTCTGGCTGTAAACTCTGTCTGGGGGCTATTTGAATGCACTTGGATAAGGAATCACAAAAGCAAGGAGGGTAGAGGAACATTCTTCCTGGAGCAAGTCAGGTCCTTTTAGCTTCAATTCCCTCCCCTTCTTGATAGCTCTCTGGATTCACCCATCATTGAGTTCCCTTCAGCTTTTAAATTGCTGCTCAGAGGGGTCTGTAAGGTGCCAGTATGTTGAAGGCCTTTTGCACATTGTATCCTCGCCAGCCTGCTGTCCCCGCCCGGTTTATTGGCCTGTGATCTGCCCCACAGCTCCCTGCCTGGGCACAAGGAGGCAGCCCTGAAGCCAGGCCAGGGAGAGCAGTCACTTTTTTTAGAGCCTTAAACAACGTCACCTTTATTGGAAATATAATTTCTGTTCAATAAGATGCACCCATTTTAGTTACGTAGTTTAGTGGGCTTTGCCTAATTACCTGTGTACCCATCATCATCACAATCAAGGTAGAGAACTTTGCCATCACCCAAAAGATTCCTTTGTTCCCCTTCTCAGTCTGTCCCCAGCCCCAAGCCCTACCCCCAGGAATCCCCAGCCTGTCTATCCTGTGAGTAGTCCAGCCCTTCCGGGAGTTTCTTCTACATACAGTCATAGGTGTACACTTATTTTGAAGTGTGTGGTCCTTTACGGATCGTAGTTCCATATGCAAATTAAAAATATCACAGGAATGGGATGACTGTGTATATCCAAGCTCCCTGGAAAGGGAAGACCTGTCTGTATTGCAAACACAGAGTCAGCCGTGAATGTAATTGATGTAACGCGGTTGAGCAGGATGCTGAAATGGCCTGCCAGGCTGTGGGGAAGCACGTGCTTCTTGGTGGGCACAAGAATGGGTAGAACAGCACGTGCCCATAGCCTGCTATCTGAGGAGCACAGTGATTAGAAGCTCAGCCTCACGGGGGTCCTGAGTACAACTGGCAGCTGGGCGAGGAGGTACGCTGCAGATAACAGCGGCTTGGTCTCCACACGTGTCTCTCTGTAGGTCAGAGGAGTCCTTCAAACAGTACTTCAGCGAGATGCCCTGGCTTGCTGTCCCCTACACTGACGAGGCCCGACGGTCACGCCTCAACCGGCTGTATGGAATCCAAGGTAGGTGTCCCAGACCCCGCCAGGCCGCTTCCTGGATGGAATCCTGACTGCTGGGGTTCACCATGTCCCTGGACTTCTTTTTAGCAGAAAAGTAACACTCTTACTTCTGTAAGTGTCCACGTTCCTTGCCATTTTAAAAGTTATTGGGGGTGAATTTTATGGTATGTATCTTACACCTTATTAAACCTTTTCTTAAGTACTCATCCTATGGACCTAGCGGGTAGCTCAGTGGTAGAGTTTGTTTACCATGTATGAGGCCCTAGGTTCAAACCCTGACACTGCAAAAGAAAAAATATATATACATGTATTTGTCTTGCTAAGACTAAATAAAGTACTTACTTTGGTAAGGACTACTTCTCGGTCTGGCATGGGTGACACACAACTATAATCCTGGCGTTCTGGGAGGCCGAAGCAGGAAGATCTAAGTTTGAACCCAGCCTGGGCAATTGAGCAACTTAGTGAGCCCCTGTGCCCCTTTGAGTTCAATCACCAGTACTACCAAAAAAAAGGGGAAAAGGCCTTCTCACTCCCACTTAGTGGCTTCTGATGTGGGCAGACCTTGAAGCCCATATTCCAGATGACTTGATCCCCAAGGTCTCACTGCCACAGCAGCTGATCTTTGTTTCCATCACTCAGTTTCCTCTTCTGAAAAGTGGGGTTGTAAAGTCTCTGACACAGATTTTCTGGGAGTGTTCATGAGTGTGCACAGAGCACCTCTTACTATTGCCGAAGCTTCGAGGAGGCGGCTAGCACCTGTCAGGTGAGGAAGTTGCCTGAGAGTGTTAAACCTGGAAAGTGGAGTATAGGTCGTTTTTTCAGAAATAATGATTATTAGAGCAACAAAGTATATTTCTATTCCTTTTTTTTTTTTTTTTTTGGCACTGGGGACTGAACTCACGACCGCGCACTTGCAAGGCAGGCACTTATGCCGCTGAGCTAAATCCCCAGCCTATTTCTATTCTTTTGTATGTGAACATCACCTTCCTAGTCTTCAGCCAGGCTAGTGGCCAGGATGTATTTCCATGGGAGAGCACTTGCTTAGCATACGCAAGGCCTAGATGCAATCCCTAGCACGGAGGGAAGAAAAAAAAGTCAGGAACATGGATGCATGGGGTTTTGTTTTTGTTTTGTCTGCTTGTTCAGGGGATTCAGTTCTCTACCCCCAAGTGGTGCTGTGTTGCAGTTAAAGGAGGTGTGGCTGTCTCTGTGACTGCAGTGGGCCAGGGGTCCTGTCTTGCCAGGACAAACCAGCAGGCTATGTCCCAGCTCCTGTTGCTGGCTTGGGACTGGAGTCTCTCTGCAGGCTACAGATGCGACAGCTTGTAGGCCGAGTAGGGTCCAGGTCTTCCCTAAGCATTTCCAAGACTTTACCGTCCCCTTTGGTGCCATATCTAGGCGCAGCCGTGCCCTGCTTGCTTAGTGACCATGGACTTTTTATCTCAGCCTTTTAGTAACCCCTGGGCTTTTCAAATTCCTATTCCCCATAGATCCCAATAGGTGACTTTAATGTGTGACCTCCTCTGACCCTTAACCATAGTCTGGTCTCTCTTCAAATGTGCATAAAACATGATTCTGTGGTGTGATCGAGCCTTGGCACACACGCTTACAGATGACTTGAAAAGCATCTCACAGCTGCAGGCCAAGAATGTCAATTGTTGATGTCTGCCAGGCCCGGGCCTCCCGGATCTTGGCCTGGGACCCCATTTGCTCTCTTACTTCTTTGCACATTTACTGATACTACCACCTTTAGCGTTGGTCACCAGTGTCCCCCCCAGCCCAGCTTTGCTGAGTGGCCTTGACCAAGTTATTTAACCTCCTTTCTCTATAAAATAGAGATGTTTCATCCATATCCTGAACAGAAAAAGAACTTTCTCCAAATACCAGCATAAAAAGAGACAGACAATTTAGGAGAAAATGTAAGATATGAGGCAGGAAACATATCCAATGCATATTATCACTATGGATATGAAAAATATTCAGCATTAATTTGTGATTTACAGATGAAAATACTATATTTTTATTTATCACTTTCTCACCCCTCCATCCCCAAAGTAACCAATCCCAGGGTAGGTAAGAAAGCAGAGTGCCCAACTCCATCAAAGCTGATCCATGTGACATGGATAAGGAGAAACTGAAAAACAAAACAACAGAATTATATATAAGATGATTAAAAAGGAAATAACAACAACAAAACAGATCAGTAAGGTACTGAGCAAGATGAAACATGATATAACTAAACAGATAATGTACTTAAAAAGCAAAAGGAGGAAAAGAAAGTGCTCTAAAGGATATAACTGCATGTATGTTTAAGTGTGTGGGATTGATAAATGTATTACCAAGTTTTTGTTGGATCGTTGAACAGAATTGTTTGCAGCCTCACTGTTTGTTCACTTTGTATGCCTTAATTTTGTAACATGAACAATTATTTCTAAGAAGACAATATGTAATTTATCAAGTAGTGATTTCTTAATTTTTTTTTTGAAATTCTGTATTATTTCTACACTTTTTTCTGTTTTGCTTTTTTTCTCTTTAAATAAAATTAAAAAAAAAAAAAAGAGCAGAGTGCCAGAAGTATATAATTAGCACAGCCTTTCCAGACAGCAATTTGGCAATATCTATCAGCAGCCTGGAAAATCTGTAAAGCTCTTAATTTAGAAATCCCATTGATAGGCATTTATTCTCAGGAATAAACCCTCTAGTACCTAGTAAAAGCTGAGATTCTTTTGAGCAGGGGTGGTTTTATTTTTGGGTTTTGGTGCTAGGGATGGAACTCAGGGCCTTGTGCATACTAAGTAAGCACATGGTCTACTACTGAGCTACACCTTAACCCCAGGCTTTTGCAATTTTCTAAACCTTTTATGTACTTAAAATTCATTATTGGGCACAATTCTTTACTCACTTTAGCCCCTAGAAATCTCAGCTGAATTTGTAATCACCTTTGGCAATTCTGTCTGCACATGACCTTGACCCTCATTCTCTTCCTTTATTATTTTCCCTTCAGGATAACATTTTCATTCATTTTTATTGAATTGTATCATGCATTTTAAATTTAAAAGATTTTTTTTTCTCATCATGCATTGTTTTAAAGCTCCCTCAACTTTTGAAAAAAATGGCAACATAGATTTAAATACAAAGTTTGCACCTCTTCATGGCAACTCACTGCTCAGTGTTTTCAGTGGGAAGTCCCTAGGAGTGGGCCTAGGCTGCCTTCGAGTGGGCCAGGTGGAGTTTACATTGGGAATAATTGAAGAGCAAAGGGGTGCTGATGTCTTGAGGAATCAAAGGTGTTGGCCAAATAAGCACCATTTTGTAAGGGGGTTTAGACTATTGATACTTGTCCTGTGGCGGGGAGCTGGTGCCGAGACTCCCCTTGCTACTCTGCGTAGTCAGGAGGCCTCTCCTCTTAGAGGCATAGTGTTTCCAAACACCACCCGAGTAGGAGAGCATCCTCCTTGTCAGAGGTTGGGAAGTACCTTTCCCTGAAGGTGGAGGCCATGGAGACAGCAGGCGTTGCCAGTGGTCAGTACTAAGACTGTGGGGTCACCTGAAACTAATACAGTCCCACATGACTACCTGTTATAATGCAGTACATCGGCAGTTTGCGGGGAGTAGTCTGTGCCTCGCTGTGTTCATTGAGATGCTTCTGAGAATGCTTGGAGAGTGAGTAGCACAGAAGAGACATCTCCCGCGCAGATCATGACCTTTCCTGATTCCCCTCAGGCAGAGCCTGGAGAGGCCTGTCTATAAAATGCTGGCAGGGTTCAAAATTAAATTGACAGCTTTATGCCAGCCTTCAGGAAGTAGAAAAGGGAACACACCTGTCTAATTGTCCAGTGGTCAGTGTGTAAATTTTGCACATAGAGGAGCTGGGGTAGTTGGGGTAGTTGGGCCCAGACAGCCAGAAAGCAGTGACTACAATGGAAGGAGAGAATAAGGCCTTCCAGAGGCTCATTCATTCCTCATCTGGACACTGAGAAGCACATAATGCTCCTCAGCTACAAAGTTACCCCCTATCGAGGATCAGAAAGCTGATGTGGAAAGACTCTGTCCCCAGGCAAGCTGCAGCTAGCCAGCCACACTGAGACTGCAAGATTCCTGCGGAACCCAGCTCCCTCCCAGAGCAGCCTCTGCAGCCCAGCCCCACATCTGGCCCCTCCTGCGCCTCACCTGTCAGCTCCATGATGTCCACATCTCCTGCCATCTGCTGTCGTCTTCCACTTCTCTAGCTCTTCACCTCCTGCTTCCTTGCTCTCTGGTTTCCAGTTTCTCACTGGTATCATGTTCCAAGCCCCTTGTTTATGTGACCTCCAGGTCTAAGCCTCAGAATCCTTCTCAAGGTGCATTAATGAAATAATCTCAGTTCAGAGGAGACAATTTAGCCAAAGGAGGGGGCTCTGAAGAGGGCCTTACAGGCTAGATAAGGGCTTGGCACATTGCGGGACGAAGGTCAGAGCAGGAAGGCCTGAGGTATCTGTAGTGGCAGAGCAGGGGTAACACTGGTAAGGCCACATGCAAAGGCTTGACCACCATGCTGAGGTCCTTGGACTTGACCCTTTAGGCACTGAACCCAGACTGGAAGAGAAATCCCAGAGGTGCGTCACTCACTACAATTTTTGAGCCTCACGCTGAAGTTTAGAGCTGTGCAGTGTGAATGTGCAACCTCATCACACAGACCTGCCGTGGGGAGTGCTGGCCCCTAGAATGAGTGCTCCCTCCCAGCCTCCCATTGCCCCCTCTTGTATTTAGTCGCATTCAGGATAGTCGGAGAGCCGAAAGTTTAGCTTAGCAGTATAAGTGCCTGGCTAGCAATCGCAAGGTCATGAGTTCAATCCCTGGTACCAAAAAAAAAAAAAAAAAAGGTAGTCGGGGAACCTGTAATCCACATGCATTAGGCAGCTGATTTCTTGTAGAAGCGCAGGCTGTCATTAAGTTCTTGTGCAGCTTTTTACATCTCACTAGTCAGAAGCCTTGCTGTCACAGGGACCAGTTCAGGCAAGTTTTTGCATCTCACTGCCTCTGACCACCAAAACAAAAGGAGCTCCACAGCCTGTTGTGGCAGAAGGATGGTGAGAACTCACCTCTGCGGCCTTGCTCAGGCTGGGCCCCGAGCAGAGCGACGGGCACGTGAAGTGGAGCCAGCTAGGAGCTCAGCCCTGACCGCACACAGGCATCCTGGGGCCATCGCTTCCTTCTCTGTCTCCCCTTTCCCTGTTCCTCTCCTGGCCCAGCTCTCTAGCAGACCGCCTTAGTGGAACATGGCCAGCTCTTCTGAATTCCTTCGGTTTCACCCTTCTTCACGCAGCATACCTGTGGTCCATTAGGCTCCGTGTCTCCACATCTTTATACATCTTCTCCATCCCCTTTCCTCCTTCCTGTTGGCATTCTCGTCCTTATTTTCCAAGCTTTCTCCTTTGTTCTCCTAGGGGCTTGTTTCCTTGATCTCGCCTCTTCTATTTTTCTTTCTTTCTCTCTCTCTAGTGCTGGGGACTGAACCCAGAGCTAGGCGAGAGCTCCACCACTGACAAGCACCCCAGCTCCTCATTCTCTTTCTTGCCTCTTTGTTAGCTCTTTCTCCACTTTTTTCTTTCTTTTTCTGCTTAACAGTAGACTCAGATCCAAGCCATCAAGCATCCCCTCAGCGGCTAGGTGACTGTCCGAGTCTGCTGGGGCCGCCGTAACACTGCACTACAGCTGAGCAGCTCACCACAGAAAGATACCGCTTATGGTTCTGGAGGCTGGCAAGTGGAACAGCAAGATGCTGGTGATTTGTTTCCTGGTGCGCTCACCTCCCTGGCTTGCAGATAGCAACCTTCTCTCTCTGTCCTCAAAAGCTAGAGGAAAAGAGCTCTGGTGTTTCAGGACTTGACTTTACTTTTGTTGTTGTTGTTGTTTTTAAATATACAGGACCTCACTGTGTTGCCAAGGCTAGTCTCAACTCATATGTTCAGGTGATCTTGCCTCAGCCTCCTGAGTAGCTGGGACTAAAGGCCCCTGTCACCCTGCCTGGCTTTTGAATTTTTAATTCTATGAAAATATCTAGGAAAATGTAGAAGCTTATTGTTAGGGGCCTGTTGGACCTACTTACAAACTTAATTCAACTCCTTTAAACATTTAAAAGTGATTGGTTCGCTTAAACCTTTTCAAATATTTAACTGCAGGACTAACAGAATGTTCTCAGGTGTTTTTTTTTTTTTTTTCTTTTTGGTACTGGGGATTGAATGTTCTCAGGTGTTTAAGTCTACCTACGAATGTCAGTAAATTTGACATAAATATGAAAGTACAATGAAGGTGTTTCCACTTAAAAATCACAAGTATTCATCTGTTTCTTAATCACATATTTTAATATTGGAATCCCAGGATGGACCTGTTAAGCTACATTCTCTTAAGCAAAACCAAATCATGAAGTCAAACACTAAATGTTTCACTTTGCTTGTATTTTTGGCACACAAAAATACAAATACCACAAACTCGATTTGTATTTCTAAACTTAATTCCTGATCATACCAAATTTGAAGCTTGCCCATTTATTATGGGAATAATTATTCCAGCTTTGTCAAGATGGCCAGCCTTATTTATAGCGCTGACAGCCTATTTATAGGGTTGTATTCTTGCCCTCAAATAAGATGGCCATCTCACCTTCAGAGGCCCTGGAATTCACAGCTGTGGTTTGATTGGTATCTCTTCACAACTTTGGTCTTGGAAGCTGGCAGTTCCCCAGCAGGCTTTGCTGGATTTTGCTTTTATTTTCCTCTTTGGATATTTACAAATCTCCATTCTAACTCTAGATACTTTGGAACCTGAAGAAGCTGTGTATGTGTTCATATTCTTCATAACATCTTAAAACTCTTGACAGTCTTTTTTTTTTTTTTTGATTGAATTCTGAATATGTCTGAGCTTTCTGTGACACTGAGGTTATAACTTCTAAAGTCATTCCACTGATGCATTCTTATGTACATACACACATGGGCACACACATGGGCGCGCACACGCGCGCACACACACACAGTCATGGAAGGTTTCCAGTTGTTTGTGTCTGGTCTTCAGCAGATCCTCCAGGGCTGTCTCCGGGTGAGTGGCTGCTCCCTGTGTGGCTCTGGCTGGGTGCCCTGGGCTCTCACTCTCTCTCCACTTTTCTCTCCCCACTGACCATTCCGTTCGATGGAAATACTTCACAGAGAAGTCCAGGGCATTCCCCTGTCCACACTACCTGAGCTGCTCCACCTGGCCCTGTCAGTGTGCCTTGCAGAGAGGGTGTTACTTGACCCGACGGTCACTTTATGCTTTCTTGTGCTATCCTAGCAGACATGCGTGATGATGCATAATGCAAGAAGAAATCAGAGCCCCCTGAGCATTCTGGGGGCTGAGTGTCCCTGGATTCTGAGTTTCACCCTGCAGAGTGAAGGAGGCCTTGCAAAATGCTCACAGTTTGTAGAGATGTCTCTGGGGTGGGGGCCTTATGACTGTGCCCCTCAGGCGCTCCTTTCCTAGCATGGCAGTAGCATGGCATCCTGCTACAGGCCTGGATGATAGGTTTGCCCTGGGCTAGACAAGCCAATAGTCCTGCTAATGTTAGGGGGAGTAGAAGTTGGAGCCTCGCCAAGGCAATTTATTGATTTAGCAAGATTCTGTCTCTAAATCAAATATTTAAAAAGGGCCATGGATGTAGCTCAGTGTGAAAGACCTGATTTCAATGCTCAGGACTTCAAGAAAAAAATAAAATAAAATAAAATAAAATAGAATAGAATAAGCCCTTGTCAGTAGCTTGGGGTAACCTGGATCAAGCCCAGGCTGTGAGAACCAGCAGACTTTTTAGGAACTGGCATCTGGCTCACATCCATCTCCTTTGCTCACCAGTGTAGCTGGCTTCCCCTGAGTTAGGACCTCCCTGCACCCCACTCCCAGACTGGGGAATTTGCAGCCCTATAAGCTGTTCGAAAATCCCTTTCTAAAGAAATCATTTAGACACACTTGGCAAGAGGCAAATCCCATTAGCAATTGTCTAAGTAGGCTGGGCTCTCAGAGAACACGGTGTTCTTTGCAGGGAAACTTAGAGCCTCTTCTCTCTTGGGCTAAGAGCCCTAGCAGGTTTTCTTCCTGGCTTCTCCATCCTTGGGATTTGAGAGGGAAGACAGCCTAAGGCAGTGATGGCGAACCTTTTAGAGCTTTCAATGATACAACAGCCCACTGTGGCCATAGGTTTGCCGCCACTGGCCTAAAAGCTGTGCGTGGCTAGAGTGATGCTCAAGCTGCCCAGCAGGACCGGGATCTGGTTGGGGAGAGGCCTGGACAACAGGACCAGTGGATAGCTTTTGACTTTTGGCAAGGAGGCCAAGTGTAAAGCGCCTTTGCTGTCCTAGCAACCAGCAGCAAGTTTTCTGTTTCTTTCCCTGTTTTTTCCAGTTTTCTCCTGTTTTCTTCTCCCCTCCCCTTGTTCCTTTTCTTCCTCTTTTAGTTCCCTCCTTTCTCCCCTTTCCCTTTCCCTCTTCCTTGGCCCTTTCAAAAAATAAATTTGAGGGAGAATCTCTAAAAATAAAAATGAACCGAGCTTTTGTTTTTCCATCAGGAGAGGACAGGCAGCCCATGTCTGGCATTTTTTTGTAGGTAAACCTCAGCATGGAAAGGGCTGGTCTGGGCTGTCTGGAGCCGTCCTTTTAGCTGGCAAGGGCAGGCTGGGGGCAGCCTTGATGTTTTGTTTTGTGTGTCGTCTTTAATTCTGAGACTACAAAAAAGAAAAAAAAAAAACAGGAAAAGACAGAGAATCACGTGATGAACACCCATGTGGCTATCATCCAGAATTGACATTTTTGCTCAGGTATTTAAACTATAAACCAATGAGCAAAAGGCCCTGTGCTTTTGCTCCCCACCAAATAAGAAAAAGCATAAATGAACAGGGAGCGTTATTATAGACAAAGGTAAGAGTTCTTCTACTCTCCTGCCTTCTGTTTTCCTGTGCCCTGGGGAAACACTGCCATACGTTTTATGTATAACTTCATAACTGCTTCACGTTTTTCATATATATACATATATAGATGTGTGTATGTGTGTGTGTGTGTGTGTGTGTGTATAAAATAGCATTTTATGCTTCTTGTTTTTCTCACACTGTTTCTAAGATTGAACCTTCTTAGTATTTATGTCTACTTCATTTATCTTCAGTGCTAGAAAGTGTTTCATTGTATGCCCGTACCAGTCACTGATCTGCTCCATTGTTGATGGTTGCTGGTTTCCAGATTTTCTGTATTGTAAGAGCATTTCCATCCATGTCTTCCTGCCTGCTTCCTGGCACAGGTACCAGCCTGAGCAGCTTTGCATCTGCTGGCCCAGTTCAAGGAAGTCCAGGCCATTCTCTGACCTCCCCACCCAAAGGTGCCTGCTCCTTCCTGTCAGCTCTCTAAACAAGGGAAGGTGAACAGGATCCAGTGAGCAGAACTGACAGTTGATTTGACTGAGGCATTGGTTTGTCTGTGTCATCCCCACCCTAGCCCTAGGGCCCTTCAGTTCTGATTTTCATTCTGTGTTAATCCACATATTATGACCCCATTTAAGAAAGCGCAAATACATCTTATCTCACCCACATTCCTGCCTTACTAGCACAACTGTTTCCACTTTTCTGAGTTCCCTTGGTCTCTGTTCCAGGACACACACACACTTACACATAGTTGTAACATACACATAGCACACGCATTCTACATTTTTTTCCTTAATGTACTACAAAATTCTTGCTGCAGTCCTCAATGGCCATTTTCAGGATTGCATTTACTTTACTGTACGATGCACCCTAACCTGCACTTCCAGGCCAGGATCTGCTTTTCTTCCAGTTTCTCCTCCCAGCTTTCAGCAATCTTTGGGGAATGATCCTCATCCACTCAGATCATGTTGCTGTCCAGCTGCAGAGAAAGCTAGGTTACAAGCCCCCTGGTTCCTTCCCTTTCTCCCCATGGTCCTGGTGGAGTTTAGCTTTTTTGCTCCATGTACCTGCTTCCCTTGTAGCCCCACAGAACTCTGTTAGTGATAGAAAAATAAGATGGGTGTGGTGGTGCATGCCTGTCATCCCATCTACTTAGTAGCTAAGGTGGAAGAATCGCAAGTTTTTGAGCCTGGCCTAGGCAATTTAGCAAACTCTATCCCAAAATAAAAAATAAGAAGATTGTAGCTTAGTGATAGAGTGCTTGCCGGCATGCACAAGCCTCTGGATTCAATCCCCTGATGTGGAAAAAAAAGGAGTAGGAAAGAGGAGGAAAAAGGAAAGAAACTAAATCATGGGGCATTCTCAGTACACCTAGCTTTGAGACTGTTCTAAACGCTCACAGATAGGATCGTCCCCGGCCCCCCACCCCAGCCCCGGGGAAGGGACTGTGGAGCTGTAGGCCATCTCCTTTCTTCTCTGCTTTGAGTGAGATGGTGGAAAAGGACTGTTAGGTACTGCTCCAGGTCCCACCTAGCTTCCCAAGCTTGGGGGTTGGGAGTCAGCTCCCTCTAGGGCATAATGTTTATGTCTAAGCCCAAAAGTTAAGCTTAGGTTGGTTCAAGTGAAAGATCATGGTTCTCACACTTGGCAGACATTACTGCTATTAGAACTCTGGTTGCAATACTGACATTGTCTCTTCTGTTCTTTAGCTGACTTCCTCCAGCCCATCCCAGCCTGAGGTTACTTCTGTTCTCACTCAAACACAGCCCCAGTCCTCTGTACCTCTGCCTGCTCACCAGCCAAACCATCAGCTTAGAGATGACTTAAAAAAAAAGGAGCTGATTTGTAATAATAGCCAGTGGTTATGAAGTACTTACTGTATATAGGTACTCTATTAACAGTGTATTACATTAACATCTGTTTTTTCCTCCCCACAACCAAATAAGATAGGAAACTCATTGTCCTCATTTGGCAGCCGTGGAAATGAGGCTTGAAGAAGTTGAGGAACTTGCCTGGAGATTCCTTAGAGTCCTGACACTGATTCTCTCACAGCTACCCCAGCCATCCAAGCTGGGAATGAGGACTCAAGCAAAGCGGTGATGAGTGCCCTTCTTAATTCTCTACAGGAGGCCCCTTACCCGTCTAGGGATATTTTGTTTGTATAATAGCATCAGTTAGAAATTTGCCACTAGGCATGATGGTGCACGCCTGTAATCCCAGCACTTGGTGAGGCTGAGACAGGAGGGTTGCTACAAGTACAAGGCAAGCCTGAGCTACAAAGTGAGATCAAGGCCAGCCTGAACTGCATAGTAATACCCTGTATCAAAGAAACAAAAAAAGAAAAGAAATTTGCAGATCCCTTTAAGATTCTGGTTGAGGCTTCCCTTTAAGATTCCAGTTGAGGCTTCCCTCTTATTTTCTCTCAAGAAATCTTGATTTCAGAGAAACTGCTTCAGGGACTGTGTGACACAGAAAGAGAAGGAAGAGGTGATCAGGTCTCAACCTTCATCTCTACTGCCTTGGGGAAGGAAGAGAAGACACAGGAGAATGCATGGAGCTGCCACCATGGGAACCTTCCCAACCCTGGATATGACAGCCTCAGCCAGGTGCTAGGAGGGTCCTCAGCAAAGGCAGCCGTCTGGCAGGGAGAAAACTGACCACCAGGGTCACCATGGGTAGGCAGCTTGAGCTCTATAAAGCAAGGAGAATGGTGCTTCCTGCGGCCACCTGTTACGATGATTAAACGAGGTAGCCCCTGTATCATGCTTGGCCAGACACCCCATAGAGGCAGGTTCCCCTTGCTATCTGTCAGATGCAGCAGCAAAGCAAAGCACACCCTCAGTGCCTTAGGGCCAGAAACCAAGATAAACTGAAGGAGGAATGGCTGTGTGTCCGTGAGCCAAACACTGCTGCTGCTAGAGTCCCAACACTGATTCTGTCTCAGCTACCATGAGCCCAACACAAGGACTTCTCTGGGTCCAAGGATGACTGTGTTCTATTGTGCACCACAGTCACGTGTCTGATACTGCCCTGTCCCTGTGTGCCTCACTGTTTGGGGCTTTGATGCCCAAAGCACCAAAAACAAAAAGGAGACTTTGTTTTTTGCACGGCTGCAAAATGAGATGGTGAAACCCAGGCCCAAAGGAGCTGTTCCTTGACAGAACTCCTCAGCTGCTAGTTGGGGGGTAGGGTCCAGCACTTGTTTTGCTGTCCTTGTCCCCATGGACATGGACTCAAGAGAGGCCGTAGTCATGGTAACAAAGCAGTCCTCTTACAGTAGTCACTTGGAGAGAAACTGAGGCACTGACCTAGGAAGTGATCTGCTTGGTTGTCAGGTTTTCCTTCCTCTCTGTTCCCCACCCTCTGTGGCTAGATGTCTTTCCAGACCAACTGGGCCTCCCAAGGTCACTGCTGTTCCCAGTCAGAGTGGCGGGCGGGCTCTGATTTACCCCAGTGCTCATAACTGCCTGATTTCAGAAACACCAGCAGTGACGCAGGAACTCTGCCAGAGCTCTGTTGGATGAGGAATGTAGAGCACCTGTGTGCAGGCGGCTCCAGTCCAGGCCCTGACCCCAGGACAGAGACACACTCGCTCTAGGCCCAGGCAGCAGCAAAGCAAAGCTCTAGGCCTCCGAGGTGAAAAGCAGCTGTGGAAGCCCCGGGCTGCTGCGCTGACACACAGCTTCCCAGGAGTCCCGTGCATTGCTGAGCACACCTGAAAAGTCCCCAGGCAATGATGGCTGCATGTGTCCGTGTGTGGTGTGGCAGGAGTGGCAGTCCTGGAGCCCGTTTCTCCCTGGACCTGTTCCCTGACACGTCCAGCCACTTCTTCTAACAGGTGTGAACATAATGGATTCATTTATTCCTTTTGAAGACGGGCCCACCGCGGCATGCCCACTGGGCTGGCTGTGCAGCAGGTTACAAAACACCAGGGCCATATTTCTGGTGCTTGGCCATCCCCCCCACGGAGAAGTAAAATGTCAGTGGAGCAAATTACTGACCAAATACTTCAGAATCTATAAATATTACATTTCCTTGGCTTTTATATAAAATTCAAGCTCTGTTCTGGCCTGGGAGGAGAGGTACCTGGAGAGCTTTGAGGGGGAGGGGACAGGCTGCCAATGGAGAGACAGATGTCCCTGGCGGATAGGGAGGAGGCAGACTCTGTGGTTGGTGGGGACAGCCCTGGCCAGAGGAGAAGCAGTGGGTTGTGCAGTGTGAAGAGCAAAGTGTAGACACTGACAGGACCTAGTGTTACAGGCAGCTGAGCTAGTCGGAAATACTTTAGGCAGTCACACAGGGCTGGGCCCTCAAAGGAGCCCAAGCAGAAGTTCAGATACCTTGCAGGCTTGGAAGAGACAATCGCCTCCTGCTGGAGGCCAGATCTCAAGACAAAAGGCAAAGCAAATACAAACATGTCCTAAGGATGACAGTCCAGATAGTTCTGTATCTCCCTGAGGAAGTCAGGAGTCAGCATCCCACCACCACAGGAAGAGTCAGCAGTGCTAAGCATGCCGGCTTACTACGTGACTTGCTCCCAATTTAATCAGTTTTACCTGAGCAGTTAACCTTATTGGTTGACCACAGTTCTGTCCTGCCTTATGCCCTCCTTGCAAATTCCCATTTTTCCCCACCTTTGACCCATCTAATCTCATGATTTTACTCTATAAAAGTCTCGGAAAAGACAGAGTCCTTGGCAACCCACGCGGGACCCCTTCTGTCTCTCTCAGACAGAAGCTTTCTTTCTCTCAATGAATATATTCTGCTCTTCACCTCCATCGTTCCTAAAATTCATTCTTCGATTTTAGAGAACACGTTGGGAATTTCATTCCCCTGTATCACTAGGAGGAACTTTTCTCAGTGTTGGCTGAGGCCTCACAGCTAATGGTGTGGGTGGTGAGCTCTATGCTGCTTGTCTCACTGTGGCCCAGGGTCCCCAGTACTACTCCCCCTGGGGACTGCCCAGTGTGTATGGGCCCCAGGGTTGAGCCTGCGGTTAGGGGACTGCTGTGCTGGCTCGCAAGTAGCCAGCTGTGCTTTTCCTTGGCTTCTGCTACTACAGCCCTGGCCCTGGGCTCCTGCCCTGCACACCACTGCTCACGGTTGCCTGGTGTCCGTGTGAGGATTCTGCTCCCATTGGGTGCCTTGTGGTACGGGATGTGTGTGGTGTGGTGTGTGTTCACCACTTCAATCAGCTTTAGACTCCCTACAGGTGGGAGGTCTCCTGTATTTTTTAGGGAGTCACCAGTGACCACCTTTTCCAGTGTGCCAAGACCCTGTGTTCAGTCTTCCTCCTCTTTTCTTCTTCCTCCTCCTCCTCGCCATGCTAGGGATCAAAATGAGGACCTTGTGTATATTAGGAAGGTGCCCTACCGCTGAATACACCACTGAACCATGTGCTCAAGTCTCAGTTTGTTGGGTTGTTTTGTTTTGTTTTGGGTTTTTCTTTTTTCTGCAATACTAGGGATTGAACCCCCAGGCCTTCACATGGAGGAACATCTTTGGTCCTTTTTAAATTTGTTTGGGGACAGAGTGTTGCTACATTGCCCAAGTTGGGCTCAAAACTTGCAGTCCTCCTGTCTCAGCCTCCAAGAGAGCTGGGGCTCTATGGACCACCGCACCCAGCTGAGTGCTCATTTTTTAAGAGCATTACTCATTGCCCTTGAAGAGTGGGAAAAGGTAGGAACTGCGGCACCGTCACCATGTTGCCACTGAGGCCCCTGAGGCCCCTGTGGCCCAGGGAAAGCAATCGCTGGGGGTTTCCAGAGCGGTTCCACACCTACCCGAGGAAGTGTTGTAGTTAGTGAGCAAACCTGGATCCAGCCCAAGGCTTTCGGGCTCCAGGCCTGGATTCCTAATTGTGACTGCACCGTATGTCCCTGGTCTGGCTGCCTCTCCGGGGCTGGTGGCCAAATGAGTGCTCTCTCTTGCAGGCATCCCCACGCTCATCGTGCTGGACCCACAGGGGGAGGTAATCACGCGGCAGGGCCGGGTGGAGGTGCTGAACGACGAGGACTGCAGGGAGTTCCCGTGGCACCCCAAGCCCGTGCTGGAGCTCTCGGACTCCAACGCTGTGCAGCTCAACGAGGGGCCCTGCCTCGTCCTGTTTGTAGGTATGGAGCTCAGTGGGGGTCCCGGGGTGGGGATGGGCCAGGACAGACCTCACTGCAGTGCTGCCTGTCCTCTCCCCAGCCTCTTCCTGCCACTAACAGTGTTGAGCTGGGGCCTTTGTCTCTCTGCAGCAGCCTCCCTTTTGACCCCAATGATTTATTCATGGTGCTGCCCCTGGGGGAGGTGGTCTGGGAGCTGTTGCCGCTGTGCTTTTCCTCCTAGTTGCTCCCGGCTGCCAGCTGGGCAGAATAGGTCAGGCCTGGAGGAGACCCCTAACCCCCCTTGAAGAGAGCCATTGTTGGAAAGAGGCCTGGCTGCACACACAGCAGCTGCAGGGGGCTGGGCCCCTCCGGCCACAGCTCACCCCAGGCTGCTTCTGAGCTGTCAGTGTCCAGACTGTTCCAGGGCTCCGGCAGCTGGCCTGGGAGCTTGGGAAGGCATCCCTGGCCCTCCCGTCCTCATTGACCGCTTAGGTGACTGCTGTCATCTAGGGCAGAAGGACGGAAGAACATCCACAGTGCGATCCCTGCGGTCCCGTGAGATGAGCCAGATTGCTTTTGTCAACTTAGAAACTCAGGGTTCTAGCCAAGAATGATGTTGCTCCCAGCCTTGGGACTTGCTGCCCCTCTACAGCTGAATTGCTGTAGTGGAGCGCGGCTGAGATGGGCCATACCTGGGATGGGAGCATCCTCCACTGCCTAAGGTCTGGTCTGGGGAGACCCAGGAGAGGAGCTGAGAAGCAGTCACAAGAGAGTTCTTCAGCAACTGGACTTGTAGACTGGTCTGGGCCTGGGAAGGGAGGCCCCTTGGAGAGAGGAACTTGGGGAGTCTTCATGCTGGGGCTTTTCTGCCACCCTAGGGTTAATGAGGAAATAGTCCTGAAGCCAAGGACAATTAGGGTCCTCATGGTCATCAGCAGAAATGTGGAAACAGGGTCCCAGAGAGGAAAGGCAAGTTGGATACATCATAAGCAAGTTAGGTGGGGATCCAGGGTGTGTCTTGCCATCTCGCTGTGTACCATGAGCCTCTTGGGTGGTGCAACACTGCTGGGTAAAACCTCGGTGTAGGAGCCTGCTGTTCCCTCCTCCTGCTTTTGCCGCTTGGAGATGTTGCCCTTGCTCTTGGCTGTAGTATCAGCACCCTAGACCTGGCCTGTGTGTGGGCTGCTCCTACTGGGGGAGCCTAGCTGTGTTCTCGGGTGCAGCTCGCCCCCCCCCCCAGGCCAAGTCTGGTGCCAACTGCAGAGGCACCCTATCACTATCAAAGCTGCAGACTGGACCGCATTCTTCACCCCTTCTCTGCTAGTACTTCTGCCATTTTTACTACAAGGCCAGAGGTCCAAGCTCATGGCTTCACATTCTGTGATGGAGAAAAAATCGGTAGGAACCACAGGTCCTTGCTTAGGGGGAAGCTGAGCTTCTAGGGTGGGTTTGTGAGGAGTTCGGTGACAAGGTGTCTGCCTAGAGCATTGGTACCACTCACTGAGGCGGGTCGTCCCTTGCGAGCCAGTGCAGGAAAGTCCTATCTGAATGTTCTTCATTGCTGCTACATGTGTATGTGGACACACGCTGGTGCACATGGGATGTTAGACCTGTGCTGAAGACAGAGTTCTTTTCCAGTCAGGGCTGCTCAGATGGGCCTTTCTGGAGCTCAGCCCCAGGATCAAGGCCCACTTGGTGGGCAAAACTATTCAACAAGCCAGTTTTTTTCTGTCTTTTTCTCTCTTCGTCCATCACAGATTCCGAGGATGATGGAGAGTCTGAAGCAGCCAAACAGCTGATCCAGCCCATAGCTGAGAAAATCATTGCCAAGTACAAAGCCAAAGAGGAGGAGGCACCGCTTCTGTTCTTTGTGGCCGGGGAGGTGAGTGTATGTGTGGCGGAGGGGGTTAGCTTTAGCAAGGCTGGCTCTGCAGGGGACTTTCAGGACATGAGTGACACTGGGCTCAAAGTGGTTTAAAGGGACCTCTGGGTCCGGGTTGACTCGGCTGTAGATAAATGTGGAAGCAAAGGTGTGTCATCTGTCAAGGAAAACATTGAAGTTGAAAGACACAGTGACTCCCAAAACAGTGCTTTTGGTCCTTGAGCTCTGACAAGTGGACTCACTCATGCCTAGAAGGAGGAGGGGAGGGTGGGGACAGGAGGAAGGCTGCATGGACCCAGAAGGCTGGACACAGGTGGCTGTGTCATCCCCTGCTTCCTACCGCATTTCCTACCCCAGCTTCTTCGTAGCTGCCTGCCTTCCTACTTGGCAGCCTCAGAACTGTAAGAAGCCCACCAAGGCTGGAGAATCCCCACCACACATCTACCATCCACGTTAACTCCGTGGGGGTAGGTTAGAACAGGCCCTGGATACTTTAGGCAGGGTCAGCTGGTCCTTTCCTCTACACCACCCTGCAGAGTGGCCTTACTTAGCCCATTGCAGGGATCCCAACTTGAACACAGGTGGGGTCCATAGCCACCCAGTGGAGCTGGCTCAGAGAGAGCCCTGAAGTTGGAAACTTGCTGTTCCCAACCTTCAGCATCCAAGGCCTGGCCCTAAAAGGCCTCTGTTGGGCTGGACAAGACAAAGGGTTTTTGTCAGGACGAGAAAGCAGGTCCTGGGATGGAGCCCTGTGCACAGGTACCAGTATGCCTGGAGGAATGCGAACCTGCCACACTGCGCAGGCGTGCTCCTTGCTTCCGGCCAAGAGCCCTCCGCGCATGCTCACTGCCTCCTACCCAATCCTGGCGTCCTCTGAAGCAGGCATTCACCGGTTCTCTGTGAGGTCATGCTGTCCTGCGTGGACCCCTCTGTACCTCCAGTTGGTTAGAGCCCTTGCTCATTTCATAATGTTTGCATCCCAGGAGAGGCGTGGGGAAGACCGTGTGGCCAGACACCCTGAGCCACCCGTTCATCACCTCCTCAATAGCCGCCCCTGACTGCCCTCCGGGGGCCCCTCGAAAGCGCTCCAGTCGCCCTGCCTAGCCCTAGGGTGGAGGGGAACAAAGAGGGTTCACAAGCCGTGCCTCAGAGCTCACCAGGGCTGCACACAAAGCGCAGTGAGCCGCTCTGCATGTATTAAACTCTAACCCCTGGAGAATGGCTGGGAAGAAAAGATGGGTGCAGAACAGAAGGGGCTGAGGGCTGTGGGGCGGAGCTATCTAAATAAGGCTGAAAAGGAGCATTTGTAGGTTTTCAGGATCCCAGGCACCCAGCCAAGGGCTTCACGTGCTGTCTCCTTTGTATCTCACCTCTCTGGCTGGGAACGCAGCCATTGTCCTATCTCACAGAGGAGGAAAGTAAAGCTCGAGGGACCCTGTGCTCCCTCCAGGAGGGCTGGGGGTGCTGGTGCTGGCTCACTTTCACCTCAGCCCTCCGGAACAAATGCTGGTTAAGTCCACTGGGCAGGGAATGGGACCTGGGCTTGGAGAGGTGTCTTGTCAAGGTCACACGGGACTAGGCATCAGAGAGGACATTGAAGTTGAGGACACAGTGACTCCCAAAACAGTGCTTTTGGTCCTTGAGCTCTGACAAGTGGACTCACTCATGCCTAGAAGGAGGAGGGGAGGGTGGGGACAGGAAGAAGGCTGCATGGACCCAGAAGGCTGGACACAGGTGGCTGTGTCGTCCCCTGTTCCCATCCCTGCCAGTGCGCTTCATCAAGGTTTCTGTCATCAAAGGCTTCCATGGTCCCATTCTCTGTCATGTTTAGAAGCAAAGCAGCGTGGAAGGGGGCGGGGAGCTGGCACATCGGGCATTGACTGAACCCATAACTCTGGTCTGGGGTAAAGGAGGCCCCTTTTTCCTGTCTTGCTCCTATCCCCTGTGGCAGGCAGAATTTATCTCTTCTGAAGTCTTAGCGGACATTAAAATTCATCTCCCTGTGATTTGCTCAGCAGGAGGTGGAGAGGGGCAGCCCAGAGCCCTTGGCTTGGTCTCACCTCCTAGTGGGAATGAGATGTGCAGTATTTGTCCAGGTGCCTCCCTCTGTTTATCATGAAGATTTTTTATTAACCCACATGGAGGCCCTAAATTGGATGGAGATTGCCGGAGATATTGAATCACTCAGCATTGCTGGAAAGTGCATACTGTTTTAGAAGGAAGAAAGACTATCACTCACAGTCTTCCTAAATGTTTGCTTTTTGAGAAAGTAATGGTTTGCAGTTTGTTTTTGTTGTTTTTTCTTTTTGGCACCAGAAATCAAACTCAGGACTTTGCACTTGCAGGGCGGACACCAGGCCGCCGAGCTGTATCCCCAGTCCTTGCTTTTGTTTTTTTGTCTCAGAAATCAGTGAGCTGTGAACATGCCTCCTCCTCACTCCCATTTAAGACCAGAAACAGTGTAAATACCGTAAAGCCCTCTCTTCACCGGACAACTCGGGTTTTTCATCAAGTTTGTTATTTACTTATTTTGCGCCTTTACATTTGAACAAGGCAGAACCTAATATGAGCCTTTGCACTGAGCTACATCCCGCCCTTTTATTTTTATTTTGAAACAGGCTTTTGCTAAGTCAAGTCACTCTGACTGGAACTTGTAATCCTCCTGCCTTCCAGAACACTGGGATGACAGGCATGTGCTGCCACCTTTGGTTCTTTAAGTTTAGAATATTGTCCACATTATAGCAAAACGAACCCAAAATTGGTAAATTCTGTTTTCTGTTACCTGCCACATGAGGGTCAGTAGTGTGAAAGGCCAGCCCAGATTGTCACTCCCTGACACTTTTTTTTTCTCATCGAGTTTGTGTTGGCCTTTACACTTGAACAAGGCAGAACCTGATATGAGAGACGTAGCGCTTACGCAGCCCTGTCCCACCCTCCTTGAAACCGCAGTGTGGGAGGCAGTGAGTTTTTTCTACTTAAAACCATCCCAGAGTCCAAGTCTAACTCAGCTAATCCACAGAGGGGCTACAGATAATTGAAAATTGACTGCTGTCTGGCACGTACCTGTAACCCTAGCTGCTGGGCAGGCTGAGGTAGGAGGATCAGAAGTTTGAGGCTGACCTCAGCAATTTAGACCTTATCTCAAAATAAAACACAAAAAGGGCTAGCGTGTAGTTTTGTGGCACCGTTGATAGATGGTGAGTCCCCAGTACCACATGTCACATACCACACGGAAAAGCAAAGCCAGGCATGGTGGCACATGTCTGTAATCCCAGCATTCAGAAAGCTGAAACAGGAAGATTGCCAAGTTTGAGGCTACCCTGGGCTATGTAGTAAGTTCAAGACCAGCCTGGACATGTGACACTCTGTCTCAAAAAGCAGTCAAAGGGCATAAGATTTCTAAAAATCAGAAGATGTGTTAAAGTTGCTTTCATACTAATAAAGACAGATGGCTGCCCTGTAGTTTGGGGGATGCAGAGGGAATTTTCCAAAGCAGTGGGCTTCTCCCTGGGGCACGGTGGGGTCAACCTGCCCCTCAAGATGGGGGTGCCGTCCATGTCTTCTGAGGAGAATGGGCTCCCCAGGGACTTTTTTTTTTTTTAATTTTCGAGAACTCTATTTTTAAAATTTACTAGTTTTCTCTCCCCTCTGATGATTTCCAGGATGACATGACTGACTCGCTGCGAGATTACACCAACCTGCCTGAGGCTGCCCCTCTGCTCACCATTCTGGACATGTCTGCCCGGGCCAAGTATGTGATGGACGTGGAGGAGATCACCCCTGCCATTGTGGAGGCCTTTGTGAATGACTTCCTAGCAGAAAAGCTCAAACCAGAGCCCATTTAGTGGAGCTCCGGCCTCCTGAGCCATTATTTAAGACTCAGTCTCCTTCTCCTCCTCCCCTTTTTCCCCTCTGCCCTTGGACTTTACCACCATGTACTGAATCACACAGCCCAAGAGTCCAACCTCTCTGTGGTGCCTTGTTTCTGCGTTAACTCCTCAGCCAGCAGCCAAAGGTGCACGTCCTCCCAACGGCAGAACCTACCATGTTGGGCGACTGCTTGGGCTGTGTGGGGGTGATGTAACCCAGCTAACACGAGGACTGCAGCACTCTCCAGGTCACTAGCTCTCAGTTAAGGCCCCGTTAGGGTGGGAGATAGCAGACCGGGGCTGTGACTCTGGGGTCAATGCACAAAAACAGTGCCCAAGACAACTGGAAGGAAACTGGTGGCACACGGGCACACAGACGGAGCAGGGGAAGGGCTGTCAGCTCACAGGCACCAGCTGATAGCTGCTGATGAGAGCAACATGTTTGGGTGGACCTAGTCTTTTTTGGTCCTAAGGAAAAACAGCAGCCTGTCAGTGGGTTCTTGGGCAGCAGACCTCCAAATCTAAAAGGAAGCTTATGGGTTTCGGGGTGAGAAATATGAGTAGCGAAGGTAATGATTCATGTAGTAATTGCTTACTTTTATTGAGCTCCTACCATGTGACTAGAGTTCCTCATTCCTCTCTTTTGCCTCTTTCTCCTTTGCTCTTAACTTTCTCCTACTTTCTGCCTGCTGCTGCAAATAGCTCCTGCCGTCTTGGAATTTTATTAATGAATTCTTTTCCTTGGGCATCTTCCCAAGACACTGGGCCCTGAGTTCTTAGAGGAGCTCTGCCAAGCTGGCACAGACCTGCCTCTGCCCAGCTCTGTGCCTGAGGCTGCTGGACCTCTGCCAAGGCACCTGCATCCCCTCACTGTTACCCTTGTCATTCCCTTTTCTTTTCAAAGCAACACTAAGAAGCAACAGGAATTTACCCGAAGCTAAACTTTTCCGTAAAAAGAAGCTGCAGAGGGAGCTGTGCCCTAAGGCAGGCGTGGGGACAGAGGGCAGGGCAACTACAAGACAGTCTTGGGCCCCCTTTGCGGGGCCCAGGTAGCCTGGCCTCTTACTTGAGTTGAACAAACTACAAAAACGGGAAATGACTGTGTCCTTACAGTGTGGGGCAGAGGGCCTAGGCCTAGGGACTCACAAGGGCTTTTGCCTGTCTCAGGCAGGTGTCAGGGTCTTCAAACAATCCTGGGCTTTCCCCACAGCTTCACTCAGCACTGTGCCAACTAAAACCATTCATTTGGAAAACACAGCTTCCCCATAAGCTGTTGACACTATTGTTCCTTATTGAAATAGATTGTTGGTTTGTAGTTCAGAGGTACAAATTTAGTTGGTAATTAAACTATTTGATGTTGCCAGCCTGAAATGCAATCACCTAGTAAGAAATAAAGCAGGCATCTCTGGACATTATCATCCACTTGGCCTTCCCTGATCATTAGGGGGTGGCCAGAGACCCTGGTGACTGTGTTGCAGAATTTTCAAGAATCCCAGGAACTGGGGCTGGGGATTATAGCTCAGTGGTGGAGTGCTCACCTAGCAGGTGCAAGGACCTGAATTCATTCCTCAGCATAGAGGTGGAGAGGGTGGGGGAGGCCATTAACATGACCATGTGTCAGATCATCTTGGTTCCAGAAGCCAGGAAGCTCATTTGGATGAGAGGGCCCAACGATGATCCCTCCTGGAGCTCTGGTCACCGCCTCTGCTGGTTTGCCTTGGCACCAGATGGAGGTTGAGCTCCCAGATTGCGCAAGTTATGGTGGACATTCCTCCTTGTCCATCGCTGCAGGGGAGCTGAGGCTCTGAAACCAGAGAAGGCTTCTGCATGGGGGCCGGTGGTTTGCACACAAAGAGTAACTCCGTGTCTTAGTTACTTTCTTGTTGCTGAGACAAAATACCCAGCACCCTCAACCTAAAGAAGAGATTTATTTTGGCACATGTTTTCAGTCCACAGTCTTCCTGGCCTCAAGGCAGGACAGGCTGGCAGAGAAATGTAGCCTAGGAAAACTTAGTCTTGCTGTGGCAGCCAGGAAACTGAGAAAACAGGAGCGAGAGAGGGAGAGACACCGTTCCTGTCACACCACCAGTGACCTGCCTCTTCCAGCAGGCCTCACCTCCTCACAGCGAGTTAGCTGTATCACTCCCGTCGTAATTCAGTCATCTTCCAAAAGCCCCGCCCCTGAGTGCACGAAGCTCTTAGGGGACATCTAGAGCTAAACGACACACAGCATAGGTGAAGAATGAGGTGAGAGCTGGGGCCGCCCAAGCCCAGGTACACCAAGGGTAAGGCTTCTGAAGCAACTCTCCCAGTGGCTCTTGGGGAGGGTACAAGATGAAGTCCCTCCCCTGGAAGATTTCTGTCCATGTTCCCCCCGCCCCCATGTCTTTTTTTTAAATTTAATTTTATTTTAAAAAGGAGTAAAATTAAACACAACAAAACAGAAGAGAATGGGACATAAGAAAGCATAAATTTCAAAGCTAGACAACCAGAGATCTTCACTGTCATATTGTCTCTTGTTTTCTTCCAAATGGTTGTCCTTATCTTTGCATATGGGGAGCTCATACTGAATAACACAGACAATCTTTTCACAAGATGTGTAGTTCACTGGCTCCCACTTGCTAGGTAGAGGGGAGGGGGAGGGGGGACAGGGGATGGGGGACAGGACGACATGAGATGTCTGATTCTCAGCCCACATGCAGGCAGGATCACAGTTGCCCCCCAGAGATGGGAAGAGTTCCTTGTTCTCCCAGCACCCCGAGTCAGCTGCATGGTGCAGGTCCCAATGCGCCAGGGTCTCTTTCCTTCGGGCTGCCGAAAGTCTGCCACACTCTCAGCTGCCCCCAGAGAGGGGGGGATTTCCTTGTTCACCAGGCACCCCAAGTCAACCGCATGGTGCAGGTCCCGAGGCTCCAGGGTCTCTCCCCTGCAGGCCCCCTAAAGTCACCTCACCTGCTATTTCTTTCTGATGAACTGACCATTCCATTTCCAAAGTTCTGAAATGG
>PVJX010008216.1:14834-66916 GCA_004027295.1 Dolichotis patagonum | reverse complement strand
TGATTACCGTAATATGTCCTCTTATTTTTGGGATAGCTGACCATGTCCTCAAATCTAGCGTAAGTAGACAAACTGGAACAGCACATAATTCATCCAAGCAGAGTGGTGAGAATAATGTAAATTCTAAATCTTGTTACCCCATTAACAGTATCCTCTGCCTCCCTTTTTTAGACAATTCCTCCCCTTTCACTCCCATGGGGTGCACTGCTTGTTTGGGGTCCCACTGCCTCCCTATATAGAGCAGCTCAATGGACCCTATCTCCTGATCTACTCGGCCTGTGTTTCTCTCTGTTAGTATTTCGAGGCCCTCTATACTAGAGATTATAGCCAATCTTCTCTGCCTCATTTCTGCTATTCTATTTTTCTGCCATTGATAGTATATTTTTCACTTCCACTTCACCTACTCTGTTCTGAGCTGTGGATGCTCAACAAAATAGGTTTTTACAACCTTGGGTGACTACAGCCATGACAAGTGTCTTAGATTGTTTCTAAGTAACATCAAACCTCGACTTTAAGCAAGGAGTTTCTGAACCCTAGCTGCTTCTTTCCTCTGCCACCTCTCTTGCCTTATGAAACTGTTCTGACCACTTACGATCTTTTGAAGGAATTCTTAAGGGAGAAATTTCTATACATTACCTACCCACTCAGTTCTCCTACTAACAGGAATAGCTCACCACTTTTACTGGAAGCACAAGAACTGCTGGTCCACATTCATTTGCTGGACAGAACTCGTGCTGTTAAAGGTCTTCACTTCAGTGTGGCCCTAGTTGTTGCTGTCTGACTCATGGATCAGGGAGACAGGGTGGTTCTATGCTTTCTGTACCCTATGCAGTAAGCAGAATGAAGATGATGAGGATTTGCCTGCTCTCCCCTGCAACTGGCTAAGTTTATCTTTGATAGGAAAAAATAACCTGGGGTCCACACTATTTTTTCTGATCCAAGTTTGCCATTAATGAAGCTTGTATTATAATCCCCAATTGCATTGTATCTATTTTCATTTGAAGAAAACGATGTGAAAAAGAGAAAAGGGAGAACAGACAGATACACATGTTACTGTAATACAATTTTTACAACTTTAGCAAACTAGCTAGCAGTCTGATTCCATGTTAGGACAAGACATGCTCAACCATGTGCCTCCAGCCAAGGTTGTCTTCTGTGCCGAACTTTTCTGGAGGCTGTGCCCTGACTGCCTATATTTCTAGATAATTTGGCTGTCTACAATACTGGGACCCTAGTCCATGACAGCTTCCCTAGATCCTAATACATGCTTTTTAAACTACCTTCTCCCTAGACAATGATCATCATGGAATTTAACGTCTTAAATTCAATTATAGGTTTATATACATTTATACATTATCTACATTATCATCTTCACTGATACCATTATCATCTTCACACACCTGTCATCTTTTATAAAAAGTACTTAGTATCTTTATTCACAGTTTGAGTTTGCTAGTAATATGGCAGATAGCTAAATTGGGTGGAACTATAATGGGTCATCAGACAGGTGTAGGCCCTGAGATGATGAGAATCCATCAGGACTGTGGCTGGAGGCGCATGTGAAGATTAAAGTCACAATGGCTAGTTTTACATACTTCCCCAAGGGATGAATGGAAGCTTGGGATTATTAATATCACCCTTTTTTGAGATTTCCCATTGTCTCATTAGAGGTGGGCCACCTTCTCTTATGAAGACTGTAAGACTAACATTGCTAAAATGAAAGACAAGACTGAGACTATACATTATCGATCAAGGTTAATGACGTTACTTGTACCTTTGCTCCCACTGGATCAGAGTTGCCTAAAGTGACTATACTTGCAATCTTATTGATCATAATTTTAACCCACATAGTACTTGCCTCAAGATTTTACTCTACAAAACTTCCTTTGAGATGTGATCTGGTAACTCATTTGGGACCTTCCTGTCTCTCAAGAGCTATTCTTATTCCCTATTTCTTTTCTCCAATATATTATCCTCCTCTTTAAAAAAAAAGGTATGTTCAACCAGCCCATCACTTAATTGGACCATCAGACTCACTCAGCCTTGACTGACTACCAAGCTGCAACTCAGATAATTTGATCCAGCTTTGTCTGACTACTTCCAGGTGCACTATACCTTGTAAAAATATATTGTTTTGACAGCTTGTTTCAAGGACTTTCTACTCAAGAAAGACAAGCCCAGTCAAGGACATACTTGAGTGTATGTAACTCATCAGCCTGAACTCCTCTGAACTCTCCCACCTTATGGTAAAAATCCTCTCTGATCAAACCTGCTCAAAACAAATCTGCCTAACAATGTATGACCCAGTCTACATAGCAATTATAAACTAACTTGCTATCAGTTTTTTTTTTTTAATTTCCTGCTTGCAACATCTGTAAGTGACTGTTTAACTCCAAGTCAGGGCTGGTGCTTTGGACCTGGTTACCACCAGCCTTTTAATGTAATAAAAGTTGCCTTCAAACTCCTTAGTACAGAACATTTTCCATCTGGTTCAATAATGTTTTTCTGCAACACTATCACCTTGCACAAAGAGATACTAAGAACAATGAACACATGAAAAAGTATCAGTTGCTTTACAAGCATTTTAAAAGCACAAAAGAGATATTCCAGAGCACTGGCAATTAAGAACAAATATTCTTAAGCCACACTACCTGAGTTTGAACCCAAGCTCTGGCACTTACTAGCTGTGGCCTCTGTATGTAATTCCAGTATTTTGGGAGGCTAAGCTAGGAGGATGACAGGTTCAAGCCTAGCCTAAGGAAATGAGTAAGACTCTGTCTCAAAAATAAATTTATAATAAAAGGGCTAGGAATACGGCTCAGTGTGAAGGCCCTGGGTTCAATACCCAGTTTAACACATTCTTGCCAGTTTGAACCACAGTGGATTATTTCACTTAAAATTATGTTCTCAAAGTACAACCACTGGTGGTTCAAACTACCTGGCAGTAAGATGTATCTGTTAAAAAACTGTAACATGTGAAAGTGTTAAAAAAAATCTACAACATGGATGAACCTTGAAAGCATGCTAAGTGAAAGAAAATAACCACAAAATAGAAAATACAGTCTAGTAAAGCATTTACAGGAAATGTCTACAACCGGCAAATCTGTGAGAAAGTAAGCAAATTAATACGTCACTTAAGGTTGTGGGAAGATGCAGAAGGGGTATAAGTGCTAATAGGTACGGAGTTTTTTCCTAGAGTAATAAAAATGTTATACAGTGGATTATAATAATGACTATACAACTCTATGCACATCAAGTTGTGCACTATAATGGTATATTACTTATATTTCAATAATGCTGTTTTTCCCCCTCATTCCTTTTTTAAAATCCCTCTTCCCTTCCCATTTGAACATTTTCTTCTTTCTTCTCCATATCTATCCTCTATTTTGGTCCTTATTTATCCTTTGAGTTTCTCACATCAGAGAAACAATGCAATACTTAAACATGAGTGTCCAATTTATTTCACTTAAAATTATGTTCTCAAGGTGCATCCAATTACATAAAAATGTCCCAAGTTTATCCTTCTTTATGACAAGCAGTACTTTATTGTATGTGAAAAACAGATTTTCTTTATCCATTCATCCACTGATGGGCATATGGGTTATTTCCAAGATTTATCTATTATAAATTGTGCTGCCATAAACATGGGTGTGCATATATCACTGTTGTATGATTAAAGCTGTTATTTTTTAAAGCTACATTAAGTATTATATTTGGATCTAAAATGTTCCACAAAGGCTATGTTCTGGGGGCTTAGTTGCCATCTGATGGGCTTTTGGAAGGTGACTGGATCAGGAGGGCGCTAACTTCATCAGTGGATTAACGCACTGATGGACTCATAATTTGATGGCATTGTTAGGAGGTGGGCCTAGCTGAAGTGAGGGAGTCATGGGGGCATGACTTTGGAAACTATATCCTGTCCTGGCCCCTTCTTCTCTGGCACTAGTTCTTTCTGGCTATATTTCTAGATGTCATGAGGTAAGCAGCCTTCTCCACTACCTGCTGAATCCCTAATGTAGAGATTTAACTGGTCTTTGAATTTAGAGTCATATTTTCAAGTGATGAAAAACTGTACTAATTAAAATTAATTTGAAAATCAACATATATTTTATGCACATATATTCTACCAACCACTAAGAGATGAATCATCAATCACAATTTTACTTCCAAAGAATGAAAGTATTTATTCAAAATTATCATAACACCTACTAGCCATTTACCTTTTTAATACTGGTTGTTCCAGTAGTTTTTTCTTTGGCATCTAGCCCTTCTGGTTTTTGAATTTCTACTTTCACTCCATTCACAAGGCCTGAGGGCTGCCATAAATCATCCCATTTATCTTTGGGTGCAGAAAAACAATCCTATAAAGAAAAAACTGCAAAATAAACTGACAGTGACATGTGATCCAAAAGGACAATGTGGCAAAGTAAAGGTAAGGAAGTAATGGGTATTAAACATGCGAAGGTATTATTAACTTTCTATATTACTGTCACTTTCCTCCTTGCTTTAATGGCTTGCATCCAGTATCTTGAACTCCTCTGAACATTTGAATATCATAAATACAATTCTGTTTGGAGAATGTAATGCCATTTTCATATCTAGATGATTTTTCATAATCTAGTAGTAAAAAGGCATACATCAACTGGAGCAATTTAACTATAGCTATTTCTTCTTATAACCAGTGGAAAACAAATTTCAACTATACTGCTAGGCACAATATTAGCCAACACTCTCTCTCTCTCTTTTTTTTTTTTTTGGTAATCAAACTTACGACCATGCGCTTGCAAGGCAGGTGCTAATGCCACTGAGCTAAATTCCTGGTCCTAGCCAACACTCTGAATGGAGAACCCCAAGGTCATATTACAAGGCTAATGTAACAAAAATAAAATTAGAGAAAATAGTTTATTTATAGATCTTAAAACTTTGACTAGGAGCCAATGATACAACAAAAGTCATAATGCTTGAAAGAGCAGATATGTACAATAAGCTTGTTGTTTATTCTCCTCTGCTGCATCCTGCATCCTTTGCTATCTACCACTGTCAATCACACACACACATAAGTACAAATCATATAATCTTTTGAATTATGGTCTGAAAAATCCTTTTAAATTCCCAAATATATACCTTTTTTAAAGTTCAGACAACTAAATTTCATTTTCTCAATAGTGCTTTGTTTTGTATTACCCTAAGTATCTAACCTTTTGTGATGTTTCTTCACATGATGAATACTGTTTCTTTCCACCAAAGCTTGAGGTAAACAGATGGGAGACAACATCTCCTTCCTTTTCCATTTTCAGCCAGTTCTCATCCCAAATATCATCACCTATGGTCACTGACTCCAGGCATGGCATGCCAGTGGGGATCTCATCCTAAAATGTGTTGGAGAACAAATAAAAACCATCACTTATAATTTCTACCTGAGAACATTTTAAAATTTGGGTTCACACGTTTTTCCTGACTTCCAAATAAAGATGGCAGTTTGAATACAAAGATTTATTACTCTTTCCCACATAAAGTGCTACCAAAATAAAAATAAAGAGACTTAAAAGAATAAACTTCATGGTCAGAGAGAAAAGAAAACAAATTCTACATCCTGTGTATAGGAGAGCAAGACATTTGATTAAGGATAGCAGATAACTGATTAAGGAGTCCCAAACTGGTAGCGTTAAAAACTGAAAAACAAATCACATTTATTGTAGAGATATAATAAAAGCATAAGAATTTTACTACAAGGCTTTTAGAAGTAAGGCAGTAAAAGAAAAAAAGAGTACCAGTTGAAAGTCAGTGTAAGCAGCAGTTAGAGCTTGAGACACCTTCCTATTCCCAGGGCTCTGGCAACTATACCTCTTATACCTGCTGGAAGACAAACAGGGTCTTCTGGGGAGTCCAGAGGGGTTGCTGGAGGATAAAACTGACAGTAAACAAAGCATAATAAAAAAATCATAAAACAGGAATTAAGTGAAGACTTCTATACTGAATACTGACACTCTGGCCCTTTATTATTGTAGGATAGAGACAAGTGGAAAGAGCACAGAGCTATAAAGAGTATCCAATTTGAACAGAAGAAAAAAGACTAGAAATAAACCTCTAAAAGGATTGTCACAGACTTGTCTAGCAATATAAAAATATTTAACAACATTTGTATAATTAATGTTTCAGAAGGAAAAGAGTGCAATGTAGAAAAATAATTATGAGTAGAGCTAAATCAAAAGACACAGATGAAAAGAGATCACAGAAAGACCTTGACTCAAACTGATAAAAGCCATTTATGACAAACCTATTGGCAACATCATACTAAGCAGAGGAAAACAAAGCATTCTCTAAAATCATGAATGACCCAGGCACCCACTTTCACCACTCCTCTTCAGTTAGAGTATTTGAAACTTTAGACACAGCAATCAGGCAAGAGAAAGAAAGAAAAGGGAAATGAACAGGAAAGGAAGAAGTCAACAATCCTTATTTGCAGATGACATGATCTTTTACATATAAGACTCTCCCACCCTGAATTCCACCAGATGACTTTTCAGCAAGGTAGCAGGACACAAAAGCAATTCAGAAAAGTCAATACCATATTTGCATACAAACAATGAACCCAGTGAAAAATAAATGAGAAACAATTGCATACACAATAGCTTTTAAAAAATTAAATACCTATGAGTTAACCAAGGAAGTAAAAGACCTCTATAACAAAAACTATAGCTGTCTGAAAAAATTATTGAAGACATTAGAAAATGAAAAATCATTCCGTTCCTTCAACATGCATAACTAACATCAAATGGGCATATTACCAAATATGATATATAGACATATAATGCAATTCCAATCAGAATACCAACAATATTCTTCACAGAACTAGAAAAACTAAACCTCCTGAAAGTTATATGGAACCAAAAGAGACTCAGAATAGTCAAAGTAATCTCAAGCAAAAGAAGCAAAGCAGGAGACATTACAATTCCAAATTTCAAGATATACTGCAAAGCTACAGTAATAATACCATGGTGCTGGTACAAAAACAGTCATATTGACCAACGAAATAGAATTGAGGATGCAGAAACAATCCCATGCATCTTGAGTGATCTGATTTTTTGACAAAGGGGTCACAAACATACTGGAGAAAAGACAGCCTCTTTAACAAATGGTGCTTGACAAACTTGGCAAACCAAGTACAGAATGAATCTAGACCCCTATCACTCACCTTGTACTAAAATCAAAATGGATCAAATATCTAGATATAAAAAGAGATACAACACATTCTGCTAAAAGACAAAATACGTAAAACTCTAGAAGACATAAGCATAAGCAAAGATTTTCTGCAAAGAAATCCAATTACACAAGAAATACCAAGAATTAACAATCAGCAAACTGGATTATGTCAAATTACAATGTTTTGCACAGCAATGGAAGCAATCCAGCGAAAACAATCTACAGAAACAAAACTTTTTTCCAGTTACTCCTTGAACAGAGGACTAATATCTAAAATATAAACAACAACAACAAAAAAATAGACTCCCGAAAAGACTCAATAATAAAACTGGACAATTGAACAGAGACTGCTCAAAAGAAGTAGCACAACTAGTAATAATACATGAAAAAATGTTAAGCATCTTCGGCCATTAAAGAAATCCTACATCGAAACAACACTGATTCCATATTATTCCAGTAGGAATGGCTATCATCAAGAACTTGCTGATATGCTGGCAAGGATGGAGGGAAAAGGAACTCTTCTATATTGTGAGTGCAAATGTAAATTGGTACAGTCACTATAGAAATCAGTGTGGAAATTTCTCAAAGAATTGAAAATAGAAATTCCATTTGATCCAGCTATCCATCTTAACTACTTTCCTGAAAAAATTAAAGACACATACTATAGTAATGTATGCATGCCCATGTTTATAGCAGAACAATATCTAAATTATGGAAGCAGACTTGAAGTCCATCAATAGATGCATAAAGAAAATGTTATTATATACAAAATACACGCATATGTATACACACATACATATACAGCGGAATACAGCTCAACCACAAAGGATAAATTTGAATGATTCATAGGAAAATGGATAGATCTTGGTAACAAAATGCTAAGTGAAATAAATCAGACACAGAAAGTTAACTATATTGTCTTACATGAGAAACTCAAAATGCAATTAATTTAAAGAACAAAATAAAAGAGAGAGATAGAAAACAGGGAGGTAGACTTTCAGAGTTGGGAAGCTCACCCAGGGAAGGGGATGTAACAGGGCAGGGGAAAAGGGTAATAAAGTGTGAATGAAAAAAAAAATATATATGTATGTATCCTAAAATCAAAACCAATGCTCCAAGATGAATGTAATTATTATATTACAAACATATAGTAATAATAAAAAAGAATTATGGCTAAAACCTCCCGAAATTTGCTTAAAGACATAAGTGTGCCCGTTTAGCAAACCCCAACCAGGAAAAACCCAAAGAAATCCATGCTTTAGATTATAACCAACCCGCTAGAAATTAAAAGCAAAGGAACTATGACATATTCTTTATAGCAGAACTACTTAATTACAATGAATTTTGCATCAGAAGCCATGAAGACTAGAAGGAAGTTTAAAGTGCTAATTAAGGGCTGGGGATGTAGCTCAGTGGTAGAATGCTCATCTAGCTTGCACAATGACCTGAGTTCAATTCCCAGAACTACACAAACAAAAAACAAATTGCTAATTAAGAAGAGAAATGGAAAACGAGATTTCTGTATCTGGCAAAAATATCTTTCATAATTTTAACATTCTTCAGAATCTAGAATGACTACACTGCCAATGAATAAATCTAAGATAACGCATTGTCAGAAGACCTATTCTAAAATGAATTGCTAAAGGAAGTCTTTTGGACAGAAAGAGGATACCAGAATGAAACACTGGATGTAGGGAAAAATGAAAAGCAACAGAAATGAAATGAATAAATATGATATACTGTTCACCCTTAAATTTTTTAGAATATGTTTAAAGATGAAAAGCAAGAAACATTTTCAATGTATGCAGGTGAAATATACATGACAAGTATACAATGAAAGGGGCAGGAAAGGTCAAAGAGATAAGATGGTAAGAGACAGACATCCTTTGGTGGTAAATTACAGATTAAGTCTACTGGTAAATACTAAAGGATGCATATTATAATTCTTAGAGGAACCACTAAAAACACCGAAAGAGTTAACAGAGCAAAACATTAAAAAATGTTCAAATAACCTACAAGGTGGCAGGAAAGTGAAAGCTGAGGAATAAAAATCAGAAAAATAAAAAAACAGTATGTTGAATCTAGAATCAGTCACATGAAATACGAATGGTCTAAACATAACAGTGCACAATGTATGTACCATTGTTGCTGCCTGATTGACATGTTTTGAAATTTTGTTCTAGTTTTTTATTTTTTCTTTTCTTTTTCTCCTTGCAATAAAATGGATTTGGAAAAAAATAAACATACTAATTAAAATTCTGATTGTCAGAATGGATTTTTATTTTTATGAAACAAAATAAGAAGAGTAACAATAGTTAATAAACTGTACATTGTTTTCTTCAAAGTATTACTCAGAGTACAAGATATGGCAAAAAAAGAGTCTTAAAAAGAAATGTCTCAGCACAAAACTTTCTTTTCAATGAACTAAGAGAAACTAATAACATAAATGAAATAAATACACTGTATATACAGTAATGGATTGCAGTAACTTGTTCCGTGAGTGTTCTGCAAGACAAGCAAACATTTCTAATAAATTTTGATTTCACCAACATGGGATATCATACAATATGAGCAGTGCATGCCACCAAATGTCACGTGATCACAACTCAGCCAATGGTCCCTCCCCCCAGACCGCTGTAGGATTATGGGTGATTGACTTTGAACAGCAAAAGGATATGAAGAAGATCTCATCTGCAGAGGAGGAGAAAAAGCCAGAGGACTCCCTCATTTCAAATGAGATTAGGGAGAGGTGTAAAATATGGGAAACTGAAAAATTTTGTAGAAAAGCACCACCCAAATAAGGCTGTAGCTGGGGAAGTAATAAATCTGCTTAACAATAATGCAATGTCACATTGCCATGAAGTCATCAAAATTTCAGTAAACAGATGGAATAAGTTCAAGAGCTCTATTGTACATTTTGATGATACAATCAACAACATATACTGTATACTTGAAAACTAGTAAAAATATTCCGACCACAAAAAAGTATGAGACAAATACAGAAGTAGCCTGATTTAGTCGTTCCACAGTCAATCAACCTATCTTTCACTTTAAAAGAATTAAAGAACAAAGTTCCATAGAAATAAAACAAAAAAGAAAATAACATCAATTTAACATAATCTTCTCTAGAAAACAGAAAAGGGGCAATACTTCCAGACTCATTTTATGAGGCTAGTATTATCCTGACTAGAAAAAAAAAAAAAAAAAAAGCAAAGACCAACACAAGAAAACTACAAATTAATAGTTCTCATGAAACCAGACGTAAAAACGTTCAACAAAATATCAGCAAATTAAATCTATCAATATATAAAAAGAACTCAACACAGGCATGTGGGGTTTATCCTAGTAATACCAAACTAATTCAATATTTGAAAATTAGTGTAATATTATATTAACAGAATAAAAAAGAAACCAATGCTATTAAAATATGCAGAAAGCAGTTTAACAAAATTCAACAATGGATCATAAAAATCTTTCAGCATGACAAGGATGTCCTCTCTTGCATTCTTGTCCAATATCACATTTGAAATTTTAGCCAATGCAATAAGACAACAGAAGGATTAAAAAACGTATTTTAGAAAGGAAGAAATGATACTGTCAATTTGTTGGACAATAACACCTATGTAGAAGCCTAAAGGAATTTACAAAGGATATAAGGCCAAAACAAAATTTTCTATATATTAACAATGAAAATACAAAAAAAGGAAACTATTCATAATTGCTCCCAAAACAACTGCTTTGATACAAAGCTAAGAGAACACATACAGTTCCTAAATACTGAAAGTAGTACTACAAAGAAATAAAACAAAACCTAAATTAATGGGGAGTTGTATACTGTGTTCAAAAACTGAAGACATCAACTTTCCTCAAATTTTTCTATATTTAACATAGTTCTGATGAAAATTGCAGATTGTAGATAAGCTGATTCTGAAATTTACAAAGGAAATCTAGAGACACTGAAGAATAAGGTGGGAGCAAGCTTATTCACCTAATTTTAAATGGTACGACAAAGCCAGTAACTATGGCAGCATGGTATTGCTAAAGAGAAAGACATATAGATCAATGGAGCACCACACACTCTAGAAACACTCGTGGACAACTGATTTTTGATAAAAGTTTTAAAGGCAACTCAATGGAGATAGGACAACCTCAATAAATGATGCTAGAATTGGCTATCCATCTGCAACAAAATGAGTCCTATCATACCCTCATATCTTGTACTAAAATTAACTTATGGGTTCTCAACACTGTAATCACTGTACGTAACAGAAAAATGGTGATAGACTGGAATTTCTCAAAATTAAAAACTTTTGCAGTGCTGGGGATATAGCTCAGTGGCACAGCACCTGCCTGGCAAGCATGAGGTCATGGGCTCAATCCCTGGTACCACAAAATAAACAAACAAACAAACAAACAAACTTTTGCTGCAAGAGCAACACAATTAAGACAATGAAAAAAAGGCTACAAGTGGAGGAATATATTTGAAAACTATATATCTGATGCATACTTAAGAAAACAAATGCCCCAATTAAAAAATGGACAAAAGACAAACATGTTACACTAAGAAGTATATATAGACAGCAAGAAGATAAAAAAGCTGTTCAATATTATTAGTCATCAGAGAAATGGAAATTAAAGCCATCTTGTGGTACTACTCTACATCAATTAGAATGGCTAAAATAAAACTTACTGGGCAAAAAACCCTGCAAGTAACAAAAACAAACAAAAAAAAATGGCCATTCGCAGACTGCTTGGGAGGAGACCCAGATGCGAGCCTCCTCCAGCGCACAGGCTGGGAAACAAGAAGAGCCACCCACCCCACTGCCGCAAGTGACTGGCTGATCCGGAGAAACACAGGCTGTGATGATAGCTATTGAGGTAAAATACAATTTAATGCTTGTAGTGTATCAGAGACCACTACAAAGTGGCTCTGAGCAGGACTTAAAATTGACTAACTGGCTTCCCATGTTTATCTGTGAGTCTGTCCTAGGCCTAAGTCCCTTGTCTGGAGATGGGAGGGAATTCATAGTAAGTGAACCTCTCTGAGTCACTGGTCCTGGTTGAGACCTCTAGTGGCCTGTGATGTCAGAAATATCTCAAAGGGCAAGATAAAGCCACAGCGGAGGATGCCTGGCTCCAATCCCAATTAAGTAGATAGAGACTGCAGCTAAAACAAAAGATATTATGGTAACCATTGTTGATTTTCTATTGTTTTGAAATCCTATGTCACCTACACTGGTTTGTTTTGATTGGCTTTATTTTGGTTTTATCTTCCTTGGTTTTATTCTCTTTAAAATAAAAAACTTACTGGCAATATTGGGCATTGATAAAGATGCATAGTGAGTGAACTCTTATATACTGGTAGGAAGGCAAAATGGTACAGTTTTTTTTGGAGAACAATTGACAAACATCTAACACATGACCCACAAAACTTACTCCTGGGTATTTTCCCTGTATGAATGAACCTTATGTTTACAAAAACTTGTAAACTTGTATAGAAATACTTGCAATGGTTCTATTCATAATTACCAAAAAATGTAAACAACTCAAATGGTCTTCAGTGGGTGAAGAGATATACAAAATATGGTATATCTAAACAATAAAATACTATCCAGCAGTCAAAGGCTTTGATTTGAATTGATAGATGCCAAGTACTTGGGTGAGTTTTAACAGTATTATGCTAAATGAAAGATGCCAGTCTCACAGGTTATATAATAGCCCAGAAAATATAAAACTAGAGTGAAAGAACAGTCAGTGATTGCTAGGGAACAGGAATGTAGGAAACAGATTACAAAAGGGAGTTAATTCCAAGTGATGGAGCTGTTTTTCATCTTGATTGTAGTATTGGTTACACAAAACTGCACATTTATAAAAACTGACAAGTATACCAACAGAAACTCAATCTTGCCATAAGAATGAGAGAATGAAATATAAACACAAAAGTTATGAAGGGAAGGAAAAAGTGTCATAGCATGTACATAGTCATAATAAAGTAAATGCTGAGTGGTGATCTAATGGAAAGCTTGATATATTATTAAAAAGACAGATAGTGTGGGAGGGGACACAAAGACTGTGTTCGTGTGTGGTGAGATAAAGAGATGAAAGAGAATTAAACTTTCACCTTTCATTGTGGGAAATTCATAAATACTTGAAACTGAAAAACCAGGTAATGTAAGTATGCTATTTAATGAAAGAAACAAAAATTCCAAAAGTAGCAGCTAAGAGAGATGTAAACAGTCATTGTGGGAAACAGGAAATGTAGGAGGGTCAGGCATACTGTCGGCTCTATGTACATAAATGTTTGATTAAAACAAAAATACATCCTCCAAAAGAGTTTTAAATACTTTTCCTGGTGGGTTTTATCTAATCGTTAGATAACTCTTGAAGATAGCCCACACATCAAACCAGACAACACTTTTCTGTGACCAAGGTTATGCTGCTAGAGCGCTGGACTCCGTACTGCTGGACAGAGAGATAGTCTATGACTCTGAACATAGTGGGGCCTAAGGAGCTATTTTACTCCAGTCCTCTGCATTTGGAATTAATTATATTACTGTAATTATATTAAAAAAACTACTTTGCCTTCTCCTACCTCATTTTCTTCCTTCAGATTCTTTGGTTCTGTGATGGAACACTTTGGATCATCTTCAGAGTTCCTCAGAATTTTCAAAGAATTGAATTCTGAATCCTTTAATGGTTCCTTTGATACAGATTTAAGATGACTTAAAAACAGATTGCCATTAACAGATTGCTAATAGATATGAAAGCAATATTATTTTGTCTTCTATGTTACAATGTTACTTCCAAAATTTACATGCCTGTAAATTTTGGTGGGAAGTTTTCACTACAGTTCATACAAATGCTACTTTATTCTTTTAACTTTATTCATCAACCTTGGCCTTCCAGTTAAGTTAAATAATTTCAGTTAACAGATTTTTTTGTTTGCTTTTTTGGTTTTTGAGACAGGGTTTCACTATGTAGTCCAGTCTGGCCCAGAACTCACAGTGACACTCCTGCCTCAGCCTCCCAAGTGTTGGACTTACAGTCATGCACCACTATGCCTGATATGTTAACAGATATTTTTGAGTATATATTATCAAATGGTTATAGGACAACTACATCTACAGAAGGATGTATCAGGTTACAGCTCTAAAGGAACTAAAAAACACTGACAAAACTTACAATCAGGTCATTATAATACGGTCTTCTGAGTAGAACCATCACAGAGACATATTGAAAATATTATTGAGGGAAGGTGTCTTAGAAGAGATAATACAAACTGTTAGAAAACTGTTGAAAAACTCTTAGGAATTAGCAAGGGACTGCATGGTAGGTGGTGTGTGTGTGTGTGTGTGTGTAGCATAAGGGAGTCTTGCTACATCAAAATATAGAGTGTGATGGGGAACCAGACTTTTGTCTTCTCTTGTACAGAAAAGACAGTCATACTTCTAGGACTAAACTATGATCTTCTGAAGACATAATCAGATATTCTAAAAATGTTAAAAGTTTGATTCACTGTTTAAGGTAAGGAAATGCTCTTTTATTCCAGTAATAATATGAAAAATTCAGGCTCATAATGGGCCAAACCCAATTAATTAGACATTAACTAGAAATCTAACTTTTATATGGTTTTGAACACATTACAAAAAACACATTTTGCGTAAGAGGTTAATTTCAGTAGTCAAATGGCCCTGACTTTTTACCTTATTAATAAACATCTACTTTAAAAACTCATCATTTCTATAATTTTAAATTCAGATATATAATACATATTAGAATTTTTTACATTTTATTCAAAGAAAAATTAAAAAGCCTTATTGTATCAACCAAAACCAAAACATTTTGAGTCTCAAACACAGACTAGAACTCACAGTGATACTCCTGCTGTCCAGTATCTGCTGTCATGAGGAGTTGGATTTAGACTACACATTTATTTCTTTTAAGAAACATTAAGTTTTACTAGGTATTTTACTGTCCTTTTATCTATAATGTGCCAACTTGGTAAAGTTGTTATAAAAATTAAATCAGCTAATATATATGTGCTTACAACAGTGTCAGTGATGTAAGTTTAAAAAATAGTACTTAGTTGAGAAAAATATATAATAAAAACATTACTATATTATTATTACTGGGAAGTACAGGCAAAATGTTTATTAGGAAAGTAAGAAAGAAGACTTGAAGAAAGCACCTGAATAGTACAGGGGGAAGAAGACTGGCATTTGGATTATAAGGGAAGTCATACTTAGATAAAGGAAGCAAAGGAGTTTAATACAGAGAGAAATCATCCAAGAGGAAGTACAGCTAATACACAGGCTTAAATCAGCAAATAATGAGAGACAAGGGAATTGTTAAGATCACTGTGCAGAATTTCCAAACTTTCCTAAATTTTGAAAGCTTCAGTTCCCTCATCTATAAAATAGGGATAGCTAAGGTTAATAGTAGAAATTATAATAGTATTTGCAAAAACCTCTTACCAGGGTATGTAATTTACTCTCTTTGGATTGTGGACTTATCTCTCGGTCTTCATTAAAATAGTGGTGCTGGGAAAGATAACCCAGTTCTGTCATGACATCCTCCAGCACACCATTGTACTCAGTAGTGTATAAAGCTAAAGGGTTTAGGTCTTGGAAACCCTATGGTTAAAAATAAAAAATAATAAAGAGGAGGAAGGGTTTAATTATACAATGAAGAGTGAAGAGGAAAAGTACTTCATAATTTTCAAATGCCATGGAAATACACTATTTTCTAAAATTCAACAGTTAAGTTTCCTCATATTGACACATTTACCTAGTTACAAAGATTAACATCAAAATTAACAGTGATATAAATACCATTTTCAATAATTGTAAAATAGAGGTGTCATTGTCTAGAATAACAGTAGATAACAAAGTATTTTGGGATAAGAGAGAATATTCAATCATTTAAGAACAATTAGCCAACTGTGATTTTTGTACGATCATAGGAAAATTAAGACAGTACTCCTCATTAAGAAGCCAGGAATCTAATGGATAGTTACAAGATTAAAAAAAAAAATCAAACAACCTTCTGTATTCTCATATTTTTAGTGTTGAGATCCAACAAAATATGTTGCACAATACATCCAGACTGCTCTACCTTAGAAGGGACATTTTCCCGGCATACAATAGCATGGCCCTCTGTTCTCAAGACATGATGGAAATAAATGTCTTCATTTGAGGATGTATCACACAAAAAAATGTTGAGGATTCCATCTATATATTCATCCACTACTCCCACTAATGGCTTCAAACCACACAACTTCTGGAACTGCAAAACAGCTCTGGATGTCCAGTGTTCCTGAAATAAAATCAAGATACTGGATTTAAGTGATAGGATTAAACATGAATTACAGTGACCATACACAAAAATGACCTCCTCATTAAATACAACTGTAGTGGAAAAGTAAAACTATAAGAGAACCAAAATAACATTCCTACATTCCTTCCTTCCTTCCTTCCTTCCTTCCTTCCTTCCTTCCTTCCTTCCTTCCTTCCTTCCTTCCTTTCTTCCTTCCTGTACTGGAGATTGAATGTAGAGCCCTTCTCTGACTTATAATCACCAGCCCCTTCTTTTTTTGATTTACCTGAGACAGGACCTTGCTAAGTTGCCAAATTGTTTGAAGTTTTTGATCCTCTGCCTCAGCCTCCCTGAGTGCTGGGATTGCAGATGTCCTATGCATATCTCGAGCTATTCTTACAAATCATTTTGCAAAGACAGCAAATGGTGCATAGGCACAGATAAGAAGCACACACAGAAATAATAAATCACAACATCAAGTAGAAATCACATAACTGAAACACACAAAATCTTAGACAAATCACAAAACTAAATTCAATATGCTTAAAGCAGAATCTCAACAAAAAATAAAAACACCCAACTTAGTTCGAAAGCTTCTTCAGAGATCAGTAATTCATAAAAACTGATATAGCAGAACTAAGAATTTTTAGAAAGTAAAAATACAATAACCAAAATTAGAGATTTTGTAGGTTAATTCAGTAGCAGATTAAATAGGATAAAAAACTACAATGGTAAAGTAGAAGATAATCTGGAAAAAAATTACTTCATATGGATAGATGTAAAATACAGAAGAGGTTATAGTATAAAAGAAAAACTGAGAAAGTTTAACATACTTTTTAAAAGAGATAAAAATGGAATAAAATATAAGTTTTTGGAGAATAGGCAATAAATGAGATAATGGCTAGGCTTTACAAGATTTAGTAAATTAACAAGCTACAGATAAAAGAAGTCTGAGGTACAAAGTAAGATAAATACCAATAAATTAATATATAAAATCATTTTTGTTTTAGTACTGGAAATTGAACTCAGGGCCTCATGCTTGCCAGGCAGGTGCTGTGTCTGAGCAACATCCCTGGCTCCATAAACATATTCACACATGAACACATACTAAACCCAAAGAATACAAACATTAAATAGAAAATCCTAAAAACATCGACAAAGAGGACACTGCCTTCAAAGGAATATCCATCAGACTTAACGGCAACTTGTCCAAACATACCAATAAAAATAAATAAAAATATGTTCTTCCTTCCTACTATCAAAATTTTCTGAAGGTCAGGGTCTTGCATTTATTATGGGTATTAATCCTAGCACAGTGTTTAATCTCCAAAATCTAATAAAATATTTATATGACAATTTAAAAAAACAAAATTGCTGGTGACAAATTATCCCAGCCTTTTTTTTTTTTGATATGGTTTTCATACTTTTTTCTCAGTGCTGGTAATCAAACCCAGGGACTTGGGCATGCTAGACGATCATTCTATTACCAAGCTATACTCCAGCTATAGGTTTTACTTTTAGTTGTACACTATATAACTATATCTCAGCAGATAATAAACTGCATATATGACAACAGTCTCATACAATTATCATGGAATGGAAAAATTCCTATTGCTTAGTGACACTGTAGCTGTCATATCATCATAATGCAACTCATGATATGTGGTAATGTTGGTGTGACTGACCTATTATGTTGTTAGTCATATAAGAGTATTTATTATCACTGTCAAGTGCTAATTGATATAACTGTTACCAGTTTATGTATTTACTGTATTATGCTTTTTATCATTATTTTAGCATTCACTGATTTTTTTTTTGTACTAGGGATCAAACTCATGACATGACGCTTGTCAGGCAGAAGCTTATGCCTGCTGAGCTATATTCCCGGCCCAGAGTGTACTGATTTTTTTAAAGTTACCTGTGAAAAGAGCCTCTGGCAAGTTCCTCAAGGAGGTACTCCAGAAGACACTGTTATTGCAGGAACTAACGGATCCATTTGTATTTTTCCCCTATAGACCTACTAATAGGAAAGGATGTGGAAGACAGAAATATTGATGACCCTGTCTCAGATTAGTCAAGTGTGTTTGTGTTTTAGTTTTTAGTAAAAAAAAAAAAAAAAGTTTAAAATTTGGTTTATTTTCATTTTAAATTTGAAAAATTTAAAACATTTAAAAATGAGCTTAAAAATACGTATACCCTAGTTATGGCGATAGGCAACATCATCTAGGCTTGTGTCAGTATGCTCTGTGATGTTTGTTCGCATGAAGAAATCACTTTGCAATTCATTTCTCAGCATGTATCTCCACTGTTAAAATGACACTTGTGACTGAAAATGTCTATTGCTTCTTCACTTTTAATGGTTATTTTTACTGAATATAGGACACTAGACTGACATTTTTTCTTTTAGACCTCAATACTGCTCCTTTCAATGGTTTTTCACTACACTGTTATTCTCCTGCATTTTTCTACTCTGATTTCTTTTTTCTTTTTTTTTTTTTTTGCGGTACCGGGGATTGAACTCAGGACCTTGCACTTGCTAGGCAGGCGCTTATGCCACTGAGCTAAATCCCTAGCCATACTCTGATTTCTTTCAAGATTTTCTTCTTGTATTTCAGCTCTTTGTTTATGATGTAACCAGGTAGTTTTCTTCATATTTATTTTGTTTGAGTTCTGTTGATTTTCTTGGATCTGAATACTGGCCCCTCTTCACCAAAGTTTGGAAAATTTTGGCCTTCATTTCCTCATCTCATTCTTTCTCTGGAACATCAATTATAGGTGTGTTGAAATATGTGATACTGAAACACTGTTTTCTAAATCTCTGTCCTTTTTTTTTTTTTTTTTTTTTTTTGAGGCAGGGTCTCACTACGTAGTGTAGGCTAGCCTTGAAGTTGCTTATGTAGACCAGGCTGGCCTTGAACTCATGCCAACTCTCCTGCCTTATTCTCCTGGAGTGCTGGGATTACTGGTGTACACCACCACACCCAGCTCTTTCAAACTGATTTTTAAAAAAACTTTGCAAGTTGTTGTTTTTTTTTTAAACTATTTTTTAAGTGCAGACTGCCCTACTATTTCTGAATCTGCTATCAAGCCTATCCAGAAACTTTTCATTTATTTTTACAATTCCATAATTTCCATTTATTACAGTTTCCTTCTGGAATGCCTTATCTGTTCATTAATTGTGAGTAAATATTCAAATCCTTGAACATACTCATAATAGCTAATTAAAAGCTCATCTTCCTATTGTACCATCTAGACCATTTCAGTGTCAGTCTCTACTTCTAATTAGCTTTTTCCTTGAGTATACACTACATGTTTGTGTTTCTTTGTATGTCTAGTGATTTTTAATTGCACAGTAAGCACTATCAGTACATTATAGAGATTGAAAATTCTATTATGCTCTGAAGAGTGTTTTTTGTTATTATTTACAAGTATTTAAACTGAGCTGGTCATGGTGCAAATGCCTATAATTCCAAAATTCTAGGAGTCTGAGGCAGTAGGATTACAAGTTCCAGTCCAGCCTGTCCAATTTAGATCTTGTCAAAAAATAAAATTAAATAAAAATGAATGGCTTAGAATATAGCTCAGTGTAAAGACCCTGGGTTCAATCTCCATACCACAAAAACAAAGAACAAGTAGTTGTCTGGACTTACACTCTAAACTTTGCCCCTCTTGTAGTCCATAGCAACTAAAATCTGTTTTCAGTTCCTTCAAATGCATCTATGAATTTGTTACTAAGTTTACTGGATTTTTCCCCGAAGGTGTAAAGTTTGGCAGTCACTTAAGGATCTGGATAAAGTATATGATTTTAGAACTCATTCACTCTATAGCTTCCCTCCTTTAAGTATTTCTTGCTTAACTTCTTGCTGGTCTGCCATCTCAAACAATGTCTGTCAGTTTTTCAAGCCAGAAAGGCTGCAGACTGAGGAGTGCCTTCCAGAACGAAGCTGAAACGGTACCCATCTTACTTCTTGCTATTTGACTCACAAGGATCTATTTCTGCATTCTGCTTATTTTTCATTTTGTTCCATCATGCTTCTCTGTTGCTACGATGTCATTACCCAAAGCATTACTTGTTTTTAAAATGAGAAAACAGATGTAAAAATAATGACATTCATTAAGTTAAAAACAGATTTACTGCACTCTTTATAATGCATCGCATATTGATTAGGTATTGGAGATTCAGTTGTAAACAAGACAGACAATGTTCCTATCTTAAACAACTTAAACAATGGTGTTTAAATGAAAAAAATAATAACAGAAAAGTGACATGTTAGGAAAACAAGGTGAAAATGAATCACAGATGGGCAAGGGTGCACTTTAAAATGACGGGTGAAGTCCTTTTGAGGAAATAACAGCAAGGACAATCATGAGGTTACTTCAACTAAGCAATTTCAGTGATTAGAATGGGCAAAAGCACTAAAAAGGAGGAGCTGAGGAATGAAATAAGAAGAAAACAAGAAACAGACCCAAGAAGATGGCGGATTGATAAGTAGCAGGGTAGAGAGCTTCTCTCAGAGAAACAACTCAGACACTAGAATTTAATACCATGGAGAAGACCAGACAAAAGGAGAGGGATTCTCACGACCCAAGAAGAAACTGAGGAAAAAGAAAAAAAAGAAGAAAGAAAAAATGTGGACGGAAGACTGGAGCTAGATGCGCTCTCACCAGAGCCAGCCCCATACTGTGCTGGGCGCTGTGGAGTCGGACAACTCCTGGTCATCGCAGTAGTGCTGAAATCAGGGGCTGGGTGAGCCCAAGGCCCTTGGCAGGAGGATGCACCATGGTGTAGAGTGGAACTGGCATTGACAGCTGCACTGACCTGCAGTGAGTGCTAGGAATTTGGTCCTGTGGGGGTGGGGAGGTGACTGGCTGGACGACCTATTGGAATTGGGCAAGACGAGCCTGAACCTGGAACCACAGTGGCGTAGGTTGGCCGCTCCTGGCCCAAAGTGGACTGGTGGGATCTGCTTGGGCTGGGTCACGCCCCTGGTCGGGGCCCAATAGCCAGGGATGAAATTGTCCCGAACTGGTTACATATGCACGGCACAGACTAATGTGGTGAAGGCACTCGCTGGTTGACTGGTTTGGAGGACAGGGGCCAGCCCACATTGCCCCTATGTGCACCTCATAGATCAACAGCAAACTGGAGAGGGCAGCAATCCCCTAGCCAGCACTTCAGAAAAACTGCAAGCAATATGGAAAGGACCTAAGTCCTCCACCATATACCTGTCTGAAAGAAACCAGAAACATGACAAGAGAAAGAAACAAGAAAAAGCCTCCAGCTGCTGACCCAGGGAAAATAAGTCCAGGAGAGGTAAATACAGAAGAGATTGAGGGCAGCAAACATGCAATATTGGACACAGCCTCAGCCAACATAAAGAAATATCTTTGTGACATCACTGACGAACTTAAAACTTAAATTCTAATTCAAGTGAAGCAAGATATAAGAAGATTAATAAAAGAAATGCTAAGCACCTCTCAAGAAGACACAGATGAAGAATGGAAGAATCCAGAAAAAAGAGAGAAACCTTTGATGAAGAATATAAACAAAGTCTAGAATACATGAAGCAGATTCAAAGAGATTACCAGGAAATTAAAAACTCCATTGAAAGCTGGCAAGTTGCTTGACAGAAACTAAAGTTAGACTTTCAAAACTTGGGGATAGATTTGCAATATGTGATCATGAAAGGAAAGATCTCTTAAAAATAACAAGGAACCAGGAAGCAACAATACAAAGGCTAGAAGATGACAAGAGGGTCTATAACTTAAGAATAAAAAATTTGAACAAAGAAGCAGGGATAAACACAAATGAAATATAAAGGCTATTCACAGAAATAATTAAGGAAAACTTCCCAAGCATAGGAAAAGGAAATGATATTCAGATATATGAGGCATACAGAACTCCCAGCTAACTACAACCAAAACAGATCTACACTCAGACATATAATAATCAAGATCTCAGAAATTCATCACAAGAACAGAATATTAAAAGTGGTCAGAGAAAAGAAACAGAGCACCTCTAAAGGAAAACCCCCAAAAAATCACAACAGACTTCTTGGCACAAACCATCAAATCAAGAAGAGCTTGGAGTGAAGTATTCCAATCCAACTCTACACAAAATACGGAAGCACGAGAGAGAGAGAGAGAGAGAGAGAGAGAGAGAAACACCAGGATTTCAGGAATAGTGGCAGACAGGCCTCAATGAATGGGGCAAACAGTGAAATGAAGGAGAAAAGTAGACAACCAACAGCAGAAAAATAGCATAGCAGAGATGAGGCAGAGAAGGTTGACTATAATCTCTAACATAGATGGCCTTGGTACACTGACAAAAAGAAACACAGGCAGAGTAGATCAGGAGATAGGGTCCATAGAGATGCTCTGAATAGGAAATATAATCAACCTGAAACTGGGTTAATGAACCGAAAGTCAAAGATGAGAAAACAATGCTCTATGTAACAGGGAACTAGAGAGAAATACGGACAGCTTGTCCAGCAGCTGCAGATAGGTTGAAAAGTCATGACACTTTTGTCCAGTGGAGAACTACTCAGCTATGAGGAAAGAAAACCTGAGGCTTTAGTAGGTAAAGGAATACAGTTCAAGATCAAGCCCAGGGGTAAAAAGGTTCAGAACCACTTAGGTAGATAGCGGGTTGCCTCCCTAATCTAAAAACTAAAGGAGTTAGTGGGACCCAAAATGTACAAAGCACCCTATGAAAGTGAAAGGGGAAGAATTGTCTAAAAAAGGAAGGCAGAGGACATTAACAGTGTATCAGGATTTAAAAGCGACATTATTCTTATCACTCTGTTTAGTATGATTTTATTCTGATCCAGTCTGTCTACTCGTACTAGATTTGAGGGCACAGACAACTATCCCAAAAATAGCAGGATATACTATGGTAACTATCCTTAATTTCCTATTAACTTGAACTGAAGCCCTGTATTACTTACACTGTCTTACTATGACTGATCTTATTTGAATCTGGTTTGTTAGATCGCTGTTTTGTCTTGACTGACTTTATTGGAATCTGGTATGCTTGATAGCATCAAGTCTGAGAGTAGAGGCAACTACTTTGAAGACGACAAGATTCAATGGGATACCCATTCTGGTTTGATTATTACCTGCTTTTGAAGTCCTAAAATGTCTCCAATGTTTTGTTTTTATTAATATTGCTATGAACTGCTATGTTCAACTATACTATGCCTGATGATATGGACAATTCTATTGAAAATAACAAGAGACATCATAGTAACTACGGTAGATCACCTAGTATTGTGGTTTTATATGTCTTTCTTGTTTCATGTTTTTCTAGAAATTTGTTTTGTTGTCTTGTTTCGATTTGTTTTACCCTCTAATACAGAAAGGATAGACATACATGTAGAGACTCATGCATGTGTAGAACTTCTAAACAGTTTATGAGAATTGATTATACAGTGCACGATTTAATGAACAGATACTTTGATGAAAAAGACACTAAGATATCCAGTGTTAATTCCGTAGTGTCATGATATAAAATCTAGCAATACTACTATTCTCTGTTCAGAGTGATATTAGTCTGTTTTGTTTTGTTTAATTTCAACATATGTAAAGGTATGGACAGCTATTTTGAAGAGAACGAGAGATTTATGGCAGCCATTGTTGCCTTCCTTATTGTCTGGTCTTGAAGGCTTAAAATGCTTTCATCATCCTGTCGTGATCAGTTTAATACTATTTTGTTCGGGATGAATTCACTATGTGTGAAGATATGGACAACTATTTGGAAGAAAACAAGAGACAATAAAATAGACAGTGAAGATCTCCAGTGGTCTTGCTTTGAAATCTGTATTTCTTAAATTGTTTTCTTATGATCTGTTTTGTTGTTTAATTTTACCCTCTTTAAAATAAAAAAAAGAAACAAGAACAAAAAAGAGTATAAAGAAAGAAGCTATTTGACTAACAGAAAAGAACAATGGTTATAAGCAGGTCACAAATTTAGCCCTGAGCTTCTCAATGACCAAAGTGGGTCATCCACTTAGGGCTACAATGCCCTCTACAAAACAGAGACAAGCATACAAACTGTACATTGCACACATTACTTGTAATAGTCAGAAACTACATGCCCACTCTGTCTAATAATAAAGGAATAAACAGACTACAATGCCTATTTAACTAACAGATTACTTTGAACCCATTAAAATTGAGACCTTAACCTATAAACATAGTGATGCCATACTGCATAGTAAAAAAAATCATATAAAATGTGTTATAAAAGGATACAGATTATAATTCCTAAAATAGATACCACAGGAATTCCTACAAAAACTCTCACCCCCAGCATCCAATAAACTATAATAAATGCACACCAAATTTCTAAATGGAATGAATCTCACTGGTAAAATCATACACTTTTTTCACTTTTGTTCTCTTCCCTGTACTTTTCAGGTAAAAGTATTTAAAATAACAATCCATTCATATATAAGCAACTGGTAAATTATTTAAACAGACAAATATGGCGCAATAAACATGTAGGTATGTGTAAGAGTTTGAAGAGGAAAAGGCACCTAAGATACAGCCACAAAAATCTACATACACATGTGGATATACACGCCTCCTGCTCCATCACACTCCAGACATCTTCCACAATACTACAAGATAATTCTCTTTAAAACACACATCTGATGGTGGCAGTGCCTCAGCATCTAAACAGCAACAGCAATCTGACCTCTCAATGTGGCTCTTCAAATGAATTTTGTGCATACAGTATTTCTCTGAAAACATTTGCCACTAACCCACTTCAACTCATGCTACATTTCGTGTCAAACAGAGGTACTTAATTATTTCTCAAAGTTGAAACGGTCATGTTACTCCTTCTTTGCCTGGAATGTCTTTTCTTTTTTTCCTCTCCAGTTATGTATGTAATTTTCTTTCAAATGCTACCTCAATTATGAAGCCTTTCCTAATTTCTCTAGATGGAGAAGGGCGTATTTTGCTCCTTTACCACATATTGTAACATCCACTATTACAACAAATATGACATGATACAATAATTTTTGTACAATGACTATGTTCCATACAATAAAGAATAATTTGTTTGAGGGCTGGTTTCATGTTTCTGAGTACCCAGCAGACTCAGAACTGTTCATGGCATATAAAAAGCACCCAAATGCTTGCTGATTAATGGAAACAGCAAACATACCTTTACTGGTCTCACCCAAGCCAAAGAACAAGGGATAGCCTGAGCCGGAAGCTTGGTGTAGCAGCACCTATGGTAGGTAATCAAATATATGAATATTTAACAATTTGTTAAACCCTATTTTGTGAAATCTCTAATTCATTTTTTGGCATTGTTACTCGTACCATTTCATAGTGCAGTGTTACCTCAGTTTACAAACTCAATTTGTTCCATGATTTTGGAAAAGACAGCCATGTTTATTTTCCGGGAAAGATGGCCATGGTTGTGTTTGTCACCTGATATAGAATTTGTAAACAAAAACAAATTTTGCAAAACACTGTTTATGAACCAAATTTTTTGCAGATAAAAGTGTTTATGAACCAAGGCATCACTGTATTTTATTCATGAATTTTAAAATGAATGCCTTTAAGCAAATAAAATTAAAGCAATCTAAGTACTAAAATTACAAAGCAGAGTTAATCTTTAAGAGACCCATTCAATAAAGTACACAGAAATAGTTCAACCTTTCTGCTACACATATATAGATGCACCTCTTATAACCTAGAGTCATTTTAATGAGACTGAAATCTATTCTTGTGCTCCATTCAAATTCCTAGTCAAGTGAAAAAGATTATAATCCATCTGTGAAGTTAAATGACCAGTTGCCAAACCTGTACTAAGAAAAGAGAGAGATAGAAAGCAGGGGAGGGTGGAAAGCCAAGAGCAAAAGAGTCCCAGCACTGTGACTTAATTTGTCCACTGTTTTTATTAAATTCAACTTACTTCAGGAACCTCAGAGAGGACTTCTGGACAGTTCCAATGTTTCCAAAGTCTGGGTAAAACACTTCAACTTCATTTTTTGCCAGGACTTGATGGATAACAACCCGATACCACCACTTATCTTCAGAAATTCTTACACAACAGAGATGTCCCGGCTGGATAAAATGTTCTGGCATGGTGTATCGATCAGAAACCAGTTGGTTCGAGTAACAGCGCCTGTGGAATTCCACAATATAGAGAAGCTCATAGTGAAAGAAAAATTGATGATCACTTTTATTGATCTAACAAGAATAGGAAAGCATTAACAAAAAGCAAAGAAAAAAATCCTCACTTTTTAAAAAATGTGTTAATGTTTAGCACCAGAGGATTTTCTTACGTTATCTGAATAAAGTATAATCCAACTTTTTTCCCCCAACATTTTCTAAAGGACATTTTTTTAAAAAGGCAAGGGATGTAGCTCATAAGTAGAACACTTACTTGCCTAGCATGTTCAAGGCCCTGGGTTCCATCCCAGGCACTAGGAAAAAATCTATAAAAAATATCAATGACCAGTTAATTCCCAAATCCAACAGCCTTTCTCTTCTAAGTCTTCAATATACTTGATCTCTTTATAGCATTACCTTTTTTTCAAACTCTTCAAGTTTCTAAGACAAATTTTCTCTTCCTTCCTTGTCAATAATTACCCTTTAGTAGGCTCAGCTTTGCCTAAAAAGTTTGGGTTTCCTGGGGTCTTTAGGAAGTAAAACAACGTGTTTACTGTATTGGTTTTCTGGTGTGAGAAACTAAAAGTGTAAATAAGAACTAAAATATACAATAGATGTTGGGAAATGAGACAGAAGTGTTCAAATGGGAAGGGGAACAAAGGAGGGGAGGGAAAGGAAGGAATGGACAAGCAAAAAAAGAATAGAAGGACAAAATGGAAACAGCTTTTCTACATGAGGGGAAGAAGTGTTAAAGTGATGAGAGGGAAATGGGAAAAAAAGAAGCAAGGTATACCATGCAGAGGTACAAACTCCCTATGATGGATGTTATCATTATGTATATCTAAAATGTACCAATAAAAATTTTTTTAAAAAGGAAGTATAACAGTTTCAAATCTTGACTCCATAATGTCTGAGCTGTGCAACTATCTGTGATTCAGTTTCCCTGTTGAAGATGAAAACAATTTTTAAAACCTTGGTCAAAAATGTGAAAATGTAGAATAGTGATCAATTATAGTAATAACAGTTGCTAGTTATAATTCATAGGGTACATTATCTGATCCATTTTCATATCCTATATATCACTGATAAACTGATAGTTCTTTCTAGAAGGCTTTGCATTATAAGATTCAAAACTTATACTCTCACTGGATGGAAGCCATGTTGATTATTCCTAGTATTTACTCTCTTCTCTTTTTTCCTCAGTAATAAGATATCCATATTTTTATTTGTGGACTGCAGGGAAAGAGAACCAGAAGCCAACAAGAGGCAAGCCCTCCCTGCAAATTGGTTGTTGCGGGGACAGCTAGATGTCAGCCTTTCCCCATGAGTCAGCACCATTCATGGGCTATGGGAGAAGAGAACAAGAAGTCAGCAAGAAGCAAGCCCTTGAGTAGTACAGAACTTCAAAAACAGAATAGGACTTCTGGTCAGATGGTGGAGTGGTAAGCAGCAGGGAAAACAGCCTCTCTGAGAGTCACCATGCAGATGTTGGAACATAGCATTGTGAGGAAGGTAAGAAGGAAGGAAGTCCCCTGCACCCAAGAAGAATCTGAAGTGCAAACTGAAGTCCACAGAGAGAGAAAAAAGAAAAACTTCAAAGAAGAAGAAGGCGGCATCTGGTGGTGCCTTCACCGAGATGGGACTCACTGCGCGAGAGGAGCTGTTCAAACCTGCGGACACAAGGTCACGGTGATGCTGATGGCTGGTGACCCCAGAGTCCTCTGCAGAAAGACACAGCCATGGAGGGGAAAGGCAGACGTGGAGGACTGTGCTAGATGGCTGTGAGTGCAGAGGACTTAGAAATCCCATGGGAGAGAGTGTTTAGCTGGGAGCCATTTTGGAGACGGGCAGGATAAGCCCCAAAGCCAGAACTGCTGCCGGCTTCCTCCAGCAGCTCCTAGCTGGGCACACACCTGTGGAAACTGCTTGGACTGTGGCGAGCCCAATGAGTCTGGTTTCAGGGTAGGCCTGCTGAGATTACCTATTACTTCACCATAAAGCAACTGCTGCCTTCCTGGGATAGAGTGGCACGATTTGTGACTCTGTCTCCCATGCTGTCTACTAGTGAAACCAGAAAGAATCCTGGAAATGGACTATTTGGTTTTCTTTTTTCATTTTTTGTTTGTTTTTTCTTTTCTCTTTCTCCTTCATTGTTTATATATCAGTGTGAAAGTGGTTCCTAACCTCTTTGTGGGTGTGGGTCTGTTCTGTTCTTCCTTTTATCTCTTCTATCTCTCTTTTCCTTCAGTCTTCTGTACCAGTTTCTCCAAGTTGGCATGATTCCCCTTTGTCCTACAACTTTACTTCTATTCTCTTTCTCTTCTTTCACTTCTCTATTTTCTCCTCAATCCATTTTAAATGGTGAAATTGGACTTGTATATTGCATATAATTATCTGGCTTTACATTTTGTTATATAATCACAAATCTAGTTCACATGCTTAAAAGTTACAAATTAAGGGTTAGCTCAGTTTGTTTTCTAGGTTGTGTTTGATGCTATTGGTACCACTAATTGACATAATTGTTCTAAACAGCTGTTGGTCCTGATAATCCATGACTGAGATTAACTAAAAGTCACAGAAAATATGGTGGCACAGTGTCAAAGAGCCAGAGACTAGGCCAAACTAGCAACAACTTCTTATCTCAGACAAGCTGAAGAGGTAACATCTTCCACCAGACTCAAAACCCAAAAAGCTAACCCTGAAAGATACTTCAAAGAAGTAATTATCCCTAAGGGTCCTAAATACTACCAATAAAGCAACCCACCATAGGCAATTTACAAGCATCACCCCAGAAATTAAACTGAAAAAAAGAGACAAAATAAAATGAGACTCTTAAGCAAAATGCAACCTTAGACATCCAGTTCACCAAAGACAAATCCAGGGAGCAATGAGGTGGGACAATCTGAAAGCCCCCATCAGGTTTCTCTCAGGTGGAAACAACAAAGAAATTGAATGAGGCCCTGGAAAAAATGAAATCAGAAATAATCTCTCTGATAACTACAGAGATTATCAAAATATATACCATGCCTAGCAATGTCAGAGCAGACACAGATCAAAAAAATAGACAAGCTTAATTATGGAAGCGCAGCATAGAAAAGAAATGGAATCCATAAAACAGATTCAAGCAGATATCCAGGAGAATTAAAACTCCACTGAAAATGTTTGAAGCAGATAAGGCCTATATGAGGACAGGATCTCAGATATTGAAGACAGGCCTGCAGTTAGTGACCAGGAATGGAAAGATTTCTCAAAAATAGCAAGGGACCATGAGAAATCAACCCAGCAGCTTCTAGATGAAACAAACAAGAATAACTTAATTGGACTCAAAGAACAAGCAAGAGATACCACAAATGACATTTAAAAACATTTTGACAGACATTGTGACACAAAACTTTCCCGGGAGAGAAAAAGAATTTGACATAAGTGAGGCATATAGAACTCCAGTTAGCAATAACCAAACAAAATCTAACTCAGGCACATCCTAGTCAAGAGTTCATAAATTCAACACAAGAATCTTAAAAGCTGGGAAAAGAAACAAATCACCTATCAAGGAAAGCCCATCAGAATCACAGCTGACTTCTCAGCACAAACTCTCAAGTCAAGGGGAGGTTGGAGTGAAGTAATCCAAGTTCTAAAGGAAAACAACTTTCAACCCAGATGTACCCCATAAAACTATCTTTCAAAATTGATGAAGAAATAAAATACTTCCATGACAGAAAACATCTGAGGAAATTTATGACCACCAAATAAGCACTCCAAAATGTTTTAAAGGATATTCTAGAAAGAGATAATAAGGACCACAGTTCCATAAACCCCAACAGAAGAAATCTACCAGGGAAGGCAAACAATTAGAGGGAAAGGAAGAAGGGGGAGCCAACAACAAGAAAATAACATGACAAGGTAAGTCACTATATATCAGTTATAATCATTGATGTTAATGGTCTTAATTCACCACTCAGAAGACACAGACTGGCAGAATGGATCATGCCTATAATCATACACTCAACTAAAGTCAAAATGGATCAAAGAACTAAATATTAAAAGTGAAACACTAAATCTACTGGAAGACAAAGTAGTAGAAACCTTGAAGATATAGGAGTAGGCAGAGAATTCGCAAACAAAAATTAAACTACATGGAAAATACTTCCCAGAATCAACAATTAGGATTTCATCTTACTAAAAAGTTTTTGCATGTCAAAAGAAATCTCTAAGAGAGAGAGAAAAAAAACCCCATAAATTGGGAAAAAATCTTAATCAACTGTCCCTCAAAGGACTTCTATCTAGAACACGTAAAGAATTTTAAAAATCAGGCCCCCAAAATTCAAAGACCCAATCTAAAAATGGGCATCTGAGAAGAATACACACTTCTTAGATGAAGAAATACAAATGGCAAATAAATGTATGAAAAAATGTTCAGCATCACTGGTCATTAGAGAAATGCAAATTAAAACAACACTGAGATTCCATCTCACTCTAGAAAGAATGACTAGGATCAAGAAAACAACCAATAACAAATGCTGGAGAGGCTGTGAGGAAAAAGGAACTCTTCTGCACTGTTGGTGGGAGTGTAGGCTCATGCAACCACTGTGGAGGTCAGTCTGAAGGTTTCTCAAAAAGCTGGGTTTGAAAGTCCCATTTGGCCCAGCTATTGCACTTCTGAGCATATTCCCAGAAGAACTGAAAACATCATAGTGGTATCAGTATGGTATGATGTGCTACTATAAACATGGAGATATATATATCTCCATGTTTATAGTATGGTATGGTATCAGTGTGGTATGGTGCGCTACTATAAACATGGATATATATATATATATGTTTATAGTATATATATATCCATGTTTATAGTATGTGTATATATATATATATATATATATATATATATATATATATATATCTCCATGTTTACAGTAGTGCAATTTATAATAGCCGAATCTTGGAAACAACCCAAAAGCCCATCACCTGAGGAATGGATAAAAAAAGAAATGGTATTTTTACAAAGTGGAGTACTACTCAGCCATAAAGAAGGATCACATTGAGGCTTTTATAGGTAAATAAGTGTGACTTGAGACCATACTTATAAGTGAAATAAATCCCTCACATGTGTAAATACCATATTGTTTCCCTAGTGTAAGAAACAAAGAGTAAGAAAGAACCAAAATTTTCAATAAATACTGTGAAAGGGTAAGAAACTGATCAAAGGAGAAAAATAACTCAGGGAAAAGGAGAAAAGGGAGGGAGGGAAAAGAAAAATTTGTATATATACACTTACAATAGCTAAGATGATTGTACTACTAATTCTAATAGCTCTTGGAAAACTCATAGGATTAGATCAATTTTGCATGTCTATATCTGGTAATCTAAGTAACTCTTTAGAAGATAATTATGGAAAATAATTACCTTTGTTAAGTTCCTACCACCTTGGCTTGAAAGCCTGTATTGTTATTGTTTTGGGATTTTTGTTATTGTTATTTGTCTTTTTTGTTTTTCCCTTTTTAAAATAAAATTTAAAAATACACTGCTTCATTGGTTAAAAAAAAAAGATTCACTGTACATTGGTCCATATGAGTACATGATTAGAAGGGCCCTTCTTATGCTTAAATGGCTCTGCTGCTGGTATCTTGAAATTCTTAAGTTTTTAAAGAAGGAACTCTGCATTTTAATTTTCTACTGGGGTCTAGAATTACACAGCTAGTCCTGAAATTAGTTACAGCACAAAAGTAAATCAATCAACTTTAACAAAGGATATGAAAAAATTCAAATTCCACATTGTAATTTATCTTTATGAAATTATCATTTGTTAACATTTAACACATTATCAATAAACAATATTTACAAATTGTCTGAAAAGACTACTGAAACACTCCTTGCCCAATTACATTACTGTGTGAAGCTAGATATTTCATATACTTCAACCAAAACCAAGCATAATACATTCTCCAAACCATGTTGATTAGAGTAAGACACAAGAAAAAATACACTGAAAATAACAGAATCCTACCGCATTTCAATCATCATGTCTTCAAGTAACTCTGATGAATCCCTGCTATAGATTCGGATGTAGAATTGACTAGGAGAAATAATGTACTCCACAAAGACCCCCACAAGGGTACTGGTATCTAATGGGGGAAGTCTGCATAATTTCTTTTCTTGTACAGCATCTGGTGGGATATCATGATTTGCCAGTGACAAGTTGAGCTGTGGTTTGCTTATTTCTAGTTCCTACAAATTTTTTTTAAAAAGAAGAAAGAAATGAAATCATAATAAGTCTTTGGGAAACATTTCTCAAAGTATATTTCATGAGTCACTTTCAAGAATTACTTGGGAAATTAAAAATGCAATTCTTGGGCTCGAGCCGTATTTACTCATTCATAATACTTGAAAATGGAGCTTAAAGTTATGCATCTTTAAAAATTCCCCAGGTGATTTTTACTTACATTAAAATTTAAAAATTTAGTTTTATGATATTAGGCAAATAACTAAGAAGTATTATGCAAATACTCTATACAAACTTCACAACACGGTACTTCACATATTTAGGTGGAACTAAGGAGGATTCTCATCCCATCCATTCCTACCAAAGGTGGAAAGTAACTTTAAGGAATTGATTAAATTTTGATTAGCCTTCTAATCAAAGATAGGGTTTTATAAACACTTTTATTTCTTAAATACACGTTTTAATTCTAGGCTTTCCTGTTGTCTTCCAGAAAATATAGCAGGCTCTCAAGATATTTTTATTCCATAAAAGACATCAGGTACAGAGAATACAATGAAAAAGAATATAATTCTTATCTATTATTTTGGAAAGAATACTAATTCTTTAGTAATGAAATAAGTAATGTGGAATGAGAATACAAAAAGGGAGAACCATGTTTGAAGATATAATGAAGCAGAAAAAAAGCACTGAATAACTGAAGCTGAATGCAAAGGTGACATGCAGGAATTGAGGCACTGAGCAAGAACAGAGTTGCCCTTTCTCTCCTCTAAGGTACTGAAGGATTTTCCAGCCTAAACTTTGAAACACAGATAGGAGACTCAGCAATATCATTATGAGGGCACTGTCCAGTCTCAAGACCATCTGAAGACTTTAAAATGACTTGAGGAAAACCTAGTTATATAAAAGACTGAAAACTAGCAATAACATTACATGAGGTGACTTTGGACCAAAGAATTGGGCTCTACCAAAAAATAATATATCTTGAAATAAAAATCTTCTAAAAAGAATTTTGCTTAAAAAAAAACATTCATTCAGTAAAGACTTTACCACCAGATTAGGCTCCTTACAAATCTTCGGCTCTGGATCTTTATGTTTTTTCAAAGAGCAATCCCATGTAGTCTCCTTAACAGCAGCAACAGATGGTGAATTTCTTGGAGGACTAGAGGCGTACGCTTTGGGTTCTACTTTTTTATTTGATTGAACAAAACATGAATTTCTGATTGATGAAGCAGCTCCATCTACAATGGCCAATAAATATTTGCATGTTTGTTACAATATGACACAACTGTCATTAAGTACCTTCTATGTACCAGGCACCAGGGAGACTATGATAAACGAGATATTTACCTCACCTTGTAGACCTTTCAGTGTGGAGACACATAAAGGAAGTTCTAGATGAGAACAAATCCTAGAGAGGCAAGGGAAGCTTGCAGTATGCTGAAGTTTCTTAAACTCTTGTGAATGGCTTTATTTTTTAGCATCCTGATTTTCAATATATTTCTTGTTTTAATTAAGCAGTAAACACTCATTATCACTTAATGTACAATGTGTGCGATTACTTAAAATTCCATAATATGATGGTTTAATTCTTAGACAATTCCCAAACCAATCAACTATTTTATTCAAATTTACATATGTATGATAACTACATGAGGATGGCACATTACAGCAGACTTCAAAGGCTCCTAAAGAAATAAACTCATGTGCACTAAGATGTGGTACAAAAATATTTATCACAGGGCTGGGGATAAAGCTCCCTGACAGAGTGCTGACCTAGTACGTGTGAGGTTTGGATTTGATCCTCGGCAATGCAAAATCTAAATAAATATTTAAAAATTTACCACTATACTTTTTATAACACTAAAAATGGAAGCAATCTAAATGATCAATAGGAGACTGGTTAAAATATTACACAGCGACTTTAAAGATTTATAGCTAAAATTTGATAAATTCACACACTAATAAGAAAAACACCCACAATATATGAAATACAAAAAGGACTTACACAATATTTACATAATATTTCCTTGTATAAAAAATTATATAACTATATTATATAGAAGTCCAGAAATATGCACTATTAGTATTAACATTATAGTGTATTGATAGAATACAAGTTTTTGTGATCAAAAAATATAGTTATGCTTATGCATACATTTAGTAACATCTGGAAAGCTATATAAAAATTATAACAGCATTATTTCTGAGAGGTTATGTGAAATGACTGGAAATGTTCACTTTTTATCTACTACTTATCTATGTTGCTTATAAATTTTAAAGTGAAGATGAGTTAGTTTGATACTCAGAAAACACTGGAAAATACATTGCAGAAAAGCAGCTGTGGAAGTCTATAAAAATTTAAGTACCATATTTTTCTATAGTTTTGAAAAATGTTACCCATTGGGGAAACTTACTAAAGGTATGTGGGACTTTTCTGTAGTATTTCTTACAACTGCATAAGAATCTACAGTTATGTTAATAATCTGCCTCCCCCACAAAAAAAATGTGAAAATGAAAAATTAAGTACCCTACATGCAACATGGCATCCTGGAGTAACAGAAAAAGAACATTTTTTGAAAAACTGATAAAATAAGGATAAAGTTTACAGTTTAATTAGCAGAAGTATACCAATATTAATTTCTTAGAGGAAGTGATCAATAATTACGATTTTGTTTTGAAAAATACACTATAGTAATGTAAGATGTGGATACTAGGGAAACTGAATGAAAGGTATATAAGAACTCTGTATTAACTTTGCAGCTTTTCTATAACCTAAAGTTACCTCCAAATAAAATGCTTATTAAAAATACAATTGTTTGTGTCAACTTGAGATATGTTTTTTTGTTTTATTGTTACCAGGAATTGATCTCACAACTACCTGTTTACAAGGCAGGTGCTTATGTTGCTGAGCTAAATCCCCAGCCTTAAAAATACAATTGTGCTGAGGCAGGAGGATCATTGCAAGTTCGAGAGCAGCCTAGGCTACAAAGTGAGCCCAAGGCCAGCCTGAGTTGCATAGCGAGACCCTGTCTCAAAAAAGACAAAGAAAAAAAATATGATTGTGGGGTCCTATAAATGTGACACATTTATTCTGTATCTCCAATATTTCTAAAAGAGTTTGATGTGCAGCAAGAGTTAAAGGCTACTGAACTATCAGTCCACTATTTTCAAAAATTTTCTTCAGAATTATTTAGAAAACTGGACAATATTTTAGCTGTTTTTATTAATACAGGTTAACTTTATTATAATAAATACCACTAGAGAGAAGGTCATTATATACAAGGCATTTCACAGTTAAAATGTGATGTATTCGGTTGATGTGCTATAATAAAAACTCTTACCTAACCAATGCTTTTCCCCTGTTTTTATAAAAGGACTATTAAAAATGAGGTTTGCATTATAAATGAGTTCCACTCACCAGGAGATACAGGCTTCATATCAGCATCAAACACCAGCAAGTCTTGTTCTCCTTCCCTAGACTCAACACGAAGAATGTCACTAAGAGCTCCAACAAGTTCTGTCACATTTAAAAAGCCCAAGTCCTTTGGTGAAAGTTGCTCTTTAAAAGTTATCTGTCAAAAAACCCCAGAAAACAATAGTACATAACAGGAATATAAAGTTTACAAGATGCCCTCAGACAATGCTTTAATTTGAATTTTGCTAAATTGAATTTGTAAGGGTCAATAAACTCAAGTGTAAAGTTTAAGTTGCTTTGACAGCATACAGAAAACTGAAGTGAAAGTTAAAGTGGCCTTCTTACCTAATAATTGCTGGTTAGTGTAGAAAGCAAAATAGTCCTCAAAAGGAGGGTTGTAAAAAACACAAAATCACAATTTTACTTTTGTTATTTTTATACATTCAGAGAAAGGAAATATTTGATATCATTTTAAATATGCAGAATGGTATTACTATTTAAAATGTTTCTTAAATTTTATTATTTTAGAAGTTGTGATAAATAGGCAGATATCCATCTGTGTATTTCTTATAGTATATGGTTTGATTTTCCTGCCTCAGTGAAGAAAGGTCACACCAAATACAAGATAGAACACATAGGACAGATACCATATACACTTTGGATTAAGCTGAATAGAGAACTGGTAAGTTTATCCTTGTCAAAAAGACCTGCTACTACAAATGCTCAAATTCTTAATTCAGTATTTGCTTCCTGAACCAAAAGAAAACAACTGGGCCACTAGTTACTGATCTCTTCCTTTGTCTAGGTCTTTGGTGGCAAATTGATGGCACATGTTACTTTTAAGACAAAAGATGCTAATGTATAAGTTGTTTTTCTAAATTAAAATCTCAATATTCAAGTTTAACTGCAATTTTGGCACTTTGCAATAAGGGGACTTTGGGCTGCAGTGTGGGCACTCATCTCTAAAAAGTTTACCATCGTAGGTCTAAGGTTAGTAGGAAATAGAGCCTTGCTTCTGACTTCAGTGCCTTGGGGAAGATGTACATGAGCACAGAAGCAAACACTGTAACAGGAGTGAGCCTTGAGTGAGGATGGTGCAGCTCCAGCACAGACCTCCTTGTTCATGTGATGCTGTCAGATCCAACTGAACTCTGTGTGACTTCTCACATGGAACACTAGAAAGAGTAGGAGCCCATAATCCACCACATCATGGTTCATGAATATCACCTTTACTCACGAACATCCCAAGGAAAAAAAGAAGTGGTACAAGAAGTGAGGTGGTGGTAAATTGAAATTGGTATCTATTTACTACTTTATTTGTTGCATATTCAGGTTTCCTTTTATGTTCATTGGTCCCTAGTGGTCTCTTTACTTTTTTGTTTCTAGTACTATGAAAATGCAGTTCAAGTGAATATAATACTGGGTTGGGAGGAATTTTTAAAAATAAGTTACTAAGTTTTTGAAAAGGTAACATATTCAAAAGGCTCAAGAAAGTATATAGCAAAAACAGTTTTCAGCTCCCCCCTAATTCTTTAGTCAAGTAGAAATCATTTCTCTGGAAGTTAATCTAATCACTATCTTTTTGTACAACTTCCTAGAAACTGTCAAAACTTGAATATGCTTTAACATAATATTACATACATTATACACATTTTCTTTCCATTCATATAATGTCCTATTAGTACAAGAAACACAGTTGCATTTAATTATGAGCCTGAGAATCAGTTCCTTTCAATAGCCAAGTCAATTCACTGACATATCAGATATATTTTGTGTTTCTTTGTTATACTTTCTGCTTGACTCTGAACTATGAGCAATGAAGACAACAATTTCTACTCTTGCTCTCCTTAGTTCCTTTCTATTCCAGTCTAATTTTGGTTCTATTATTTCTCATAGTTTAGATTTATGCCTTCAAATATATGTATACATCCTAAACATGATTTTATTTACCAATCATCTGGCCTTTGCAGATGACAAACTCATGTTACAAACACTATTTCCTACAAATTGGTGGCTGGGATCAGACTTATGCTTGATCCCTATGAGAAGATAGTAAGTGATACTATGTTCTTTTTAAAAAAGACATGTGATACTTGGCTGTCCCTTTTGAGATAGTTAGGAGCCATTTTTATTGGTCAATGCCTGGATGTGTTATTTTGTTGAGGGCTTAGCTATTCTATCAACTTTTTTTTTTTGGTATCAGGGATCAAACGAATTTATGACCTCAGGTTTGCCGGATAGGTGCTGTGTCACTAAACTATATCCCTAGCCCCTATTCTATCAATTCTTTTTCAGTAGTTAGAATATTTTTATAGAAATATGCTTCCCCTCATTTGCTAATTGGTTACTGAGTCATACCAGCTCATATAGAAAACCAGGAAAAGTGTTGAGTTTCCCATTTTTCAAGATGATTTATTCTTTATCATCCTGCTTAATTTTGAAATATCACATGAACTCATGGAATTAAATTTGATGGATTTTAAGCCACTGCAATTGTTACTTTTTAAAGCCTAGGGGATGGGGATTTAGCTCAGTGGCACAAGCACCTGCCTGACAAGTGTGAGGTCATGAGTTTGATCTCCAGTACCAAAACAAAGCAAGCAAGCAAGCAAGCAAGCAAGCAAGCGTAAAATTACTCTTCAAGTATATTCCTAAGCTCTTTTGAGTTTAGGAATCTTAGTCTCTTCAGTTGTCTTAATCTTAGTCTCTTCAGTTTTCAGTAAATCTTAAGTCTTTTCAGTTTTCTTGCTGGTCTGGCATGACAAGATGTTCCAGGATCAATTTATGCAATTAGAATATCCTTCTTGCTCATACTATTAGAACTATACCGTAAGTATTCATTTTCATTCATTTTCATTATATGTTATATAAGGGTCCCCAAATAAAAATTCTAATTTTACAACCAATCTAACTGATAAAAACAAACTTTTGCATGTACTCACCCCTCAAAGTACATTTATATAATGTACTTTGAAAAACAAAATCCTTATCTTTAGGACTTACATAAATCACATTTTCTACTTCAGCTTGGTTCAGTTTAGTACACTGGGCCTTTTAAAGAACGTGGCTGCTTCATCTAAATTGTCAGTTGTTTGTAATATTCCTTTTCCTTTTAGTATCTGTAGAATCTGATGATGCAGTTTCCTACCATAGTATTGGTAATTTGTATCCTCTTTTTTTCCTAATTTCTGGTTTACCTATTTTGCTGATATTTCATTCGGTTTTATGAATTTTCTCTTGATTGTTCTTATTGAATTCTATTTTTAGCTTTAGCATTTTTCCTCACACATTTACTTTTCTGTCTGACCTTTGGCAATATATCCTTAGTCAATGACAACGCTATACTTTTCTAATATAAACATTTAAAGCTATGTCTTTGAACATGGCTTTAGTTGCATCTGTCAAAGTTTGAAATATTTATTTTCATTATTTTTCTTTTTTCCAATCATATTTTACTGGTGCATTTTAGATATACGTGATGATCACATTCTTCATAGAGAATTTGTACTGTGGTATGACTTTTTCCCATTCCCTTAGCTTCCCTTCAACCTCTTTCTTCCCTCTCCATTTACCAAAACTTTGCTTTCATTTTTCCTTCTTTTTCATGTTTTTGTTTTCCCTTCTTTCATTCACCTCTCTCCACTCCCTTGTGGCCCTACCCATTTGAACACTTTCTTCCTATTTTACAATACCTATTATTCATTTTGGTCCTTAATTACACTTTGAGTTTTCTGACACCACAGGAAAATATGCAGTATGTACATTGTGTCTGATTTGTTTCACTTAAAAAAAAAACAGTATAATCTCAAGGTGTGTCCATTTACCTAAGAATGGCTCAAGTTATCCTTCTTTATGGCAGAGCAGTACTCCATTGTATTAAAAAAATCATTTCTTTATCCATTCACCAGTTAATAGGTATTTTAACTGTTTCAGGATTTGCCTATTATAAACTGTGCCAATATAAATGTGAGTATGCATGCATGTATCACTGAGGCTTTTAATTATTCTGGGAAGATACTGGGAAGAACTGCTGGATCAAATGGGACCTCTAGTCCTGGTTTTTTTTGAGGAATCTCCACACTGATTTCCACAGTCTACACTTCCACCAACAGTGAAAAAGAATGTCTTTTTCCCACAGTCCTGCCAGCATTTGTTATTGATCAATTTCTTGATAATAGCCATTCCTTCTGGGGTGAGATAGAATCTCAGTATTGTTTTACTTTACATCTCTCACATGATCAGTGGTGTTGAACATTTTTTCATATATTTGCTGTTTATACTGCTTCATCTGAGAAGTGTGTATTCTTCTCAGGTACCCATTTTTGGATTGGGTCTGGAAATTTGGGAGGTCTAACGTTTTTGAGTTCTTTATCTGTTCTCAATAGTAACCCTTTGTCTGAGGGACAGCTGACTTTTTCCCACACTGTGAGTTGTCTTTTCACTCTGCTGATAGTTCTTCTTGCTGTGCAAAAGCTTTTTAATATGCTGAGATCCCAGTTGCTGATTCTTTGTGATAAGTTTCTGTGCAATCGGGGTTTTGCTCATAAACTGTTTGCCTACACAAGTCTTCGAGAATTCTACCAATTCTATCTTTCAGCAGATTTAATGTTTCTGTTTTAACATTTAGATCTCTGATCTATTTCAACTTTTGGCTCTTGGTGAAAGATATGGGTCCAATTTTAATCCTCAGCAAGTACAAAGTCAGTTTTTCCAGAACCATTTATTAAAGAGGTTTTTTTTTTTTTTCAAGTGAAGATGTTTGGCTCCCTTGTCAAGGATAAGGTGGCTAAGTATGGAGCTGTTTCTGCATCTTCTAATCTGTTCCACTAATCCTAAGATTTTTGTTTTGCTAGTACCATACTGTTTTTATCAGAGTAGCTTTGAGGTATAATTTCAAGTATGGGGTTGTGGTGCTTTCCTCGTTGCCTTTATTGACCAGATTTACCTTTTCTATTCTAGTTCCATTTCTAGTTCCAAATGAATGTTAGGATTGCTTTCTCTAATTCTGTAGTTCTTGTTATCTCTTTCTAGAATGCCTTTCAGAATATTTTGGAGTGCTGGTTTGGTGTTCACAAATTCCCTCAGGTTTTCTTTTTCATGGAAGTATCTTATTTCTCCATCAATTTTGAAAGATAGTTTTGCAGGGAACATCAATCTGAGTTGGGGGTTTTCTTTTAGGGCTTAAAAAACTTCATGCTCTCCTTGACTTAAAAGCTTCTGTTGAGAAGTCAGCTGTGATTCTGATGGGCTTTCCTTTGTGGGTGATTTGTTTCTGTTCTCTAACAGCTTTTAATATCCTATTCTTGTGTTGAGTTTCTGGAATCTTGACTATGATATGCATAGCTATGGATTTTTTTGATCATGGCTAATTAGAGTTCTACATGCCTCATTTTTCTGTATGTCAATTTTTTTTCCTGCCAAGGAATTTTTCTGCCATGATATCTGTAAACAGGTTTTTAAAAATATTATTTGTGCTATCTCCTACTTTTTCACTGACTCCAATCAATCTTGTTAATTCTTCTATGCATAATGTAGCAGTGCTGCATTGATTTCTTATGGTCCCTTGCTACTTTTAAGAAATCTGTCTTTTCAGGATGGCTAGCTGCAAGCCTGTCTTCTATTTCAGAGATTCTGTCTTCACTATTGGCTTATTCTGATGTGGATACTTTCAATGGACGTTTTAGTCTCCTACATATTCTGCATGAATCTGTTTTCATTTTTGGGTGGTCTGTTGTTGTTCTTTGTACTTGGAATCAAACTCAGGACTTTGTGCCTACCAGGAATGGATTCCTTTCATTTTTATGTTGGACATTCACGACATCATTTTCCTAAATGCCTCTATTTTTTAATCTGTATCTGCTCCAGAGTCACTAAGCATGTTTTTCATTGTGGTCACCACCTCAAGAATTGTCTGAGATATTATTTCTAATTTGATTTTTTTCCTGAGTCTCATTTATTTCTTTATTGTCACCATGTCACAGAGAATAGGTGGGTGGCTTTTGGATTGTCCTATCTCATTTGCATTTGGGTGAACTGGATGTCTGTGGTTGCATCTTGTTTAAGTATCTTCTCATTTTCCATTGTTTTAGTTTAATTCCTTGGTTGATGCTTTTAAATTGCCTATGGTGAGTTGCTTTATCGCTAGTATTTACAACCCTTAAAAAATGACTACTTCTCAGAGGTCTCTTTCTGGTGTAGCTGTTTTTTGAGTCTGTTGTAACATCCTACAATTTGTTGGGGATGAGAGGTTGTTGCCTGCTTGGCCCAGCTGCTAGTTCTGTGGCACTGGCCCACAGCATTTTCTATGACCTTGAGACAATCTCAGTCTTGGTATACCAGGAAAAACAACTGGTTAGAACCATTTTGTCACTTAGGCTAAAGTGGTACAATCAGCAATAATAGCATCAAACATAGTCTAGAAAATGACAAACTGAGGTAACCATTAATTTGCAACCTTTAACTATAGGACCTTGATTAGTGACTATATAACAAAATATAAAACAAACCCGAAAACTGTATACAGTTAATAAGCACTTAACATACCAACTTTATCTTCAGAAGAGGAAATTTTAAAAGGATTAGGGGGAAAAATAGAGAAATAGAAAAAGAGATTAGAAGCAAGGCTGGAGGACAAAAAGGATCACTCAAACTTTAGGGTACTGGTGCAGAAGACAGGAAGGAAAGAAAGAAGGAAGAAATAAAAGAACAGAACAGAACAACCACAAAGAAACCAGTAACCACGTTCACTCTCATATAAAAACAAGATCAAAAATGGAGGAGGAAAACAAGAAAGAAAAATGTTCACTTCCAGGTTTTTCTCTGCTGTCACTGGTAGGCAATGTATGGAGTCCAGACCCATATTGATTAATCCCAGCAATCCAGCAGTAGCTTTATGGTGGGGTAGTGCATAATCTCAGTGAGCCTACACCTTTATTTCCCCTGAAGTTCAGGCTGGTTTCTGGCCATCAGGCTGGGACCAGACCCATTCATCCTGCAGTCATCAGTGCATCTTTTACAGGTCTGAACTAAGCTGGGAGCTGCTAGATGGAGTCAGCAGTTGTGAGTTGTGAGAGTTGACCCCTCTCCAAGATGGCTCCTGGACAACAGCCCTTCCCCAGGGGACATCTAATCCTGCAGCACTCATCATCAGCTAGTGCAGTCCTCCAGGTCCACAGTCCCCTTCCACTGTGGCACCTCTCTGTGGAGGCCTGTAGTGTTGCCAGCAGTCACCATGTGTTCACAGGTTTGAGCCATTCCTCCCACATGGTGAGTCCTGACTCAGGAGAAGCCTCTGCTAGCTACCTCCTTCTATTTTGAAGTTTCTCTCTGGACTTCAATTCATGCCTCAGATCCTTCTTTGTTCCAGGGGACCCACTTTCCCTCTTCTTCTGTTCCTCAAATTGCTATATCTCATTTTTTTCAACTGGAAATAGTTTCTAATTTCTTTTGTAATTTCTTCTCTAATAAGTTATTTAGAAGAGTGATTAGTTTCCAAGTATCTGTAGGGCTCTGAGTAACTTACTGCATTGATTTGTAATTTAATTCCATCTTAACAAGAGAATATAACTGTAAAATTTCAGTAACTTGAAATTTGTTGAGATTTATTTTATAGTCAACTATAGTCTATTTTGGTAAATGTTCCATATATGATTGGATATATATTCTTCAGGTAGTAGGTACAATATCCTATAGAAGTTAAATAGACAAAGATAGTAGAGAGTGTTGTAAAGATATTCTGTTTATTCACTTTTAAAATCATTTTATAAATTTCTAGGAATATTAAAATCTTCAACTATTATTTTTAGAATTCTTAATTCTGCCTAATTTTAGAGCATTGATACTGGGTGAACAAACATTTTGTTTTCCTAAAGAATTAATCTTTTATCTTTATGAAATATTCCTAGATCTCTGACAACACATTCTGAGTCTGCTTTATCTGATATTCTTTAGTTATTTCAGTTCTTTTATGCAATTGTTATATGGTGTATCTTCTTAACCTTTTCCCTTGAACCAGTTTCCTTCATGTTTATTATATATGCTCCTTGCAGACAGCATAGAGTCAGTTGCACTTTGCTTTTCATCCAGTGTTACGGCTTCTGTCATTTAATTGTAGTACTTAGTCCATTTACATTTATGAAATTAGCACTTTAATTAGATTTAAAGTTAAAACTCTAATTTCTATTGATTCTTTCTATATTTTGTTTCTCTGTTCCTCCTTTCCTATATTCTTTTGAGTTCATGTTTTTACACAATTTCTATTAATTTATCTATTAACTTTATAGGTATAATTCTTCATTTTAATGGTTGTTCTGGGAATTACAATACACAACCTTAACTTCTCTCTTACTGCACCAATTTGCGTAAAATACGAGAATTTCAAAACTCTATAGCTTCTTCACATAGTCCTCCTATCTAGTTATGCTACAGTTTTCAGATATATTATACATCTTCAAGTTATAAACCTAATTATGTATCAGGTTTTCTTTAGTAACTAAATTGAGGAAAGAAAGCAGTCTGTTATTTTTAAATCCTTTGTGAAGATTCAAGTTCCAAGTTCATTTTTTTTGGCATGAAGTACACTAAAGTATTTAGTATTTCTTATAGTGCAGATATAATAGTGCAGATTCTTTAGTTTTATCTGAAAAATGTATTTTACCTTCACTTTTGCTACTATCACTGCAAATATAACCAAGAATATGTGTGAGGTACTGTTTTTCTACATCCCCAAAGATACTTGCTATTGTCAGACATTAAAAATAATCTTCATTCCAATGATGTTATTACAAGTGGCAATTATTTTTATGAGCCACATTCTTAACTCTTGTAATAAAGAAAGACACTATAACGCAAAACAAGATTTTTTTTTTTGGTACCGGGGATCGAACTCATGACCTCGCGCTAGCCAGCCAGGCGCTTAAGCCACTGAGCTAAATCCCCGGCCCAAAACAAGATGTTTAAATGTTAAAAGTATATAGACTTGGAGTGTCCAAGGGGCAACAACACAATTTCTATCATAAGAAAGATAAGCCATAAAAGACATTAAGGTCTGTGAAAAAGAAAACACTTACCTCAAACTCTCCAAGCAGTTTAGAAATAAACAAACCCTCTGGAAACTTAGATACAACCTAATAAAAAATGAAATGTAATACAGATACAACTGGAATGCTATGTGACAAAATCTTTAAATCAAGACAGTATAAAATTAGTAACAAAGGCAAAAATAACACTAGAATAAATGATTTATCTACATGATACATTTTTTAAAAATCATTTTCAGTCTTAAAAAGCTTTGTACAAAAAAGACAGTACTGTACACAATTTTCAGAGTTGAGAAATCATTATTACACAATATTGCAATAACTCTCCAGAAAGTGCTATTTAGCTTTAGCTCACATAAAATATTCTACAAAATAACTTTATGTATTTTAATTGATAGAAAATACATGTAATGGGAACTACTGAAAATTTCAGAAAATACAGTCAAACTTAGCTAAAATTACCTATATTTAATATAAAAATAAGGTTAACAGTTCTATAACCATTTTTAAAAACATACTGTAGACATCTTTCCATGTCAGTAAGCCTGAAATATTTTAAAGGGCTACATATTTTTCAAAATATTCAGTATAACCAAATTTATTTATTTGATCATCTACTTATGGCTACTTATTTTTATTATCACAAATATTGCAATGATTATCCTTACATCTGCATTTTGCATATCTACTCAATATTTTTTTAGGATAAATTCCTGTAACTTATTCCATTCCAATACAGTATAAAAAGCATTTTCTGTACTTTTTTTAGATATATTTTATACAAAGTCATAGTTAAGGTTTCAGGAAAAATATAAAAACTATTTCAGATGCCTGTGATGTAGAGACAGCCACTGCTGCATTTCAGAAAACATTCTTTCAGAAACTCACATTACTCATAATTTAATATGAAATGACAATATTAAACATGGTGTTCTTAAAAACTGTTTTTAAAAGCCTAACAATATTAGAAGGAGATATTTCAATGTAATTTAATAGAACACATAAACTATCTTTGAACTACATAACACTTCCTAGTTTGGGAGGACAGTTTAACCAATCCTTATCTCTGAACACAATTTTTTTCTCATTTTTTTTGTACCATAAAAAGTCAAACTGAACACCATTGAGGCCAAAAGTAACTTGTATTAATCTTGTAATATCTCAATAAACTTAGTATTAAAATATTTATATAGGTTTTTCTTTTTCTGAAGTGTGTGTACATTTTTAGCAGTCTGTGTGTGTGGATACATACATTATTTGTTTTGCTATACATACATGTACATATTTACATATATAAACAAAATACTGGAATTAGATTTTGAACTCTGCAAACAGTCATTTATTGGTAGGAAGAAGGTAGTAAATGCAAAATATATGGAAGAACCTATGCTTTCTAAATAATTTTATAATAAAATTTTTGGAGTATATTTTTTACGTATTGCTGCATTTCTCTACTTTTAAAAGAATAACTACTATATTTGCATGATATTAGAAAAGAACAGCAATAATTATAAAACCAATAAATATCTGGAGACAAACTCAACCACAGGTGACATCTCAATTTGTAATCAATTGTTCTTGTTTCTTAGAAACACAAATACTTACACATTTTATTTTATGTTTTAGTTCTGGATCAATAGTTCCTCCAGGCCCAATTTGTGCAATAACTGACTTGAATGAGTTCTCTAACTATGGAAAAAGGAAAAACAAAGTCAAATCACAACCTCCCCTTAAACAGTTAAAGATATATCTAAATAATATTTAAAGGAAGTATCTATAAAAAAGAAAAATATTTCAACCAAATGGATAAAAAGACTATGCTTGGAAAATGACACTGTAGCATGTCATACCAAAAAACACATAGAAAAAATCTTTATAAAACAGGACACTGGAATTTTTCAAGACAGGATTCTCTGTAATAGATTCTAGAATGATGAGTTACTCAATCTCATACTCTTCATAAAAAGAGACTTTTTGTTACTAATTTTTTGCATTGTACACAGAACAAAGTTAAATATGATTACAGTCTTATTGCCAGGAACTGTGTAGACAAGAACACAATGGAATAACATTTCTGAGTGCTTCAAAAATGAAGACACAGGGCTTTTCACTTGCACAAAAGCTAAGAATATTCACTACCAACAAGATTTTCTTACAGAACATGTTAAAATTTTCCAAGAAAATAAAAACTATACTACAGGCAAGTGTAGTACAAAAGACTGGAGAACATCAGAAATATTAAGTGTAGATGATTATTTTTATTTAAAATAAAAATATTTGAAGCAAAGTTAATACAGTGATATACAATGTGAGAATTAAAATGTATTGCACAAATAGTACAAAGAAGTAAATTTACTATTTTAAGATGCTTACGCTACATATGAAATGGTCTATTGGTGTAATAAGAGTCAATTGTGGTATATTAAAAATTTATGTCTGGGCCAGGAATTTAGCTCAGCAGCATAAGTGCCTGCCTGGCAAACACAAGGTTTTGAGTTCAATCCCTGGTTAAAAAAAAAAAATTATGTCTGCCAGGTGTGGTGGCACACACCTATAATTCCAGCATTTGGGAAACTGAGGCAGGAGGATCACCACAAGTTCGAGGTCACCTTGGATGATGTAGTAAGGTCAGTGCTAGCCTGGAGTACAGAGAGACTCTGTCTCAAAAAACAAAAAAAAACAAAGCAAAAAGACAAAAACAATTAAATGTATGCTGTGAACTTAAAAATATAAAGAGATACAATGATACAACAGAGATAAATAAGACTGATAATCAGGAGCCCCACACTCATCAATATTTTTCAGTATCTCTACTTCAATACAGAACAAACTTCTAATTAATACAATTTAAAAAGGAATAAAAGTATACAGATTGAGGAGGAAAAAATAAAATTACCTTTCTTCACATAGACACATACTCATCTATCTACACAGATAATTTGAAAGAGTAAAAATTCCTTCAGGAGCTAATAAGAAATTACACAAGGATACAAGGTTAATGAATGAAAAACTCAATTATAATGATAAATGCAGCAACTCACAAAAAGTATGTAAAATCCTAATCCCAATTTGTGCAATATCTGACTTGAATGAGTTCTGTAACTATGGAAAAGGAAAAAAAAAAGTCAAGTCACAATTAACAGAACTGCCGGGGATTTAGCTCAGTGGCATAAGTGCCTTCCTGGCAAGCTTGAGGTCTTGAGTTCAATTCCTGGTACTAGAAAAAAAAAAAAAACTAATAAAACTTAAAAGGTAAAGACAGACAAATTCACAATTATGTTGAAGATTTTAATACTGTCCCTCAGTAATTCGTGGGAAAAGTAAAAAAAAATAGCAAAAATCCCGAATAACACTATGACTGAATTGTGTGGTATGAAATGTTCCACCAAAGTGCAGCAGACTATACGTTCTTTTGACATGGATTATAAAACACCTACCCAGATAAACATTCTGAGCCATATAACAAATCGTACTAACTTTGTAAAAAATGAAATGTTTTCTGACCAAATTTGGAGTTAAATTAGAAGTAAATCATGGAAAAATCTCTAAAAATCTCCAACTATCTTGAAGTTAAACAACATTAAATAACCCATGAGACAAAGAATTCACATGGGAAATTAGAGAATATTTTTAACTGAATGAAAATGAATATATATCAAAACTTATGAGATAAAGTAATATTTCAAAGAAATCCGTAGCCTGTTTATTAGAAAAGATGGACCAAACGAAATTATCCAACTTCTTAAAAAGAAATTAAACAGAAAGAAGAAAATAATAAAAATAGACACTGAAATCAATGACATTAAATACATAAGGTGTGTGGTGAATTTAAAAAAGATATAACTAACCACATAATGACCACAATGCCAGACCTGTAAGACAGGAAGACCAATGAACGAGACACATTGAAAACAAGGAAACATGAGAAATGGATCCAACAATTGCTAGATTACTCAAAGAGGTCTAATACATTAGGATTAGCAAAAAATCAGAAGACAACACAAAGGGCATTAAAAAAAAAACCTGTTTACATAAGTAATAGTAGAAAACTTTCCAGACATGGAAGAAAAACTTAACATACAGATAAGTGAACCATAAAAAATGTATACCCATTAATAATTAAAATATCTGACAGATATTTTACCAGAACAGAATCTGATGTTCAGAAAATAACAACAGAAAAACAACAAATCACCTATAAGGAAAACCTGTCTGAGATCTGTCAATATAAATCTTGAAAGCAAGGAGAATATGGAATGAAGATCTTAAAGAAAACAATTTCCAACCCAGATTGTTATATCCTGTAAAATTATCTTTCAAAATTGATGGAGAGATAAGATATTCCCATAAAGAATAAAATGTAAAGAAATTCATGACCACCAAATCAACACTCCAAAAAATTCTCAAGGATAGCCTAGAAGGAGACAATGAAGCTAACAATGTCAAAAGGTCCAGCAAAATGAATATATGAGGTAGGGATAGTAATTAAGTAGATGGAAAAAAGCAAAACAGCAACAAGAAATTAATACAACAACAGGAATAAATACCTATTATAAATATCAATATAAACACACTTAAATCACCAATAAAAGACACAGCTTAGCAGAATGGATCAAAAAACAAAATGAAACAGTTTGCTGTATACAAGAAACACATTTAACCTGAAAAAGAAATGCACAGACTAAAATTCAAAGGATGAAAAACAGTATTCCATGAAACCAGAATCCCAAAACAAGTAGGAGTAGCTATCCAATTTTCAGTAAAAGTAGATTTCAAGCCAAAGCTGATTAGGCGAAGAAGGATATTACAAATGGGTAAACAGAATTATTCAACAGGAACAGATAGCAACACAAATGTATATGCACCAAACCATAGTGTACCCAATTTCATAAAACAATTCTAATAGACATAAAAAGATCCGATAAACACCAATAAAATTACAGTGGGACATCTCAATGCCACACCATCACAAATACATCAACTGAACACACACACACACAAAATCAACAAAGAACTATGAGAGTTGAACCAAACCTTCAAACAGATGGACTGAATGTATATAAACAAGATGTTCCACTCAACAACAGAAAAAACATCCACATATGGTTTCTATTTCCCCCAAACAGACCACATACTAATGAATAAAGACTGCCTAAATAAATGAAAGAGAAAAGCCAAAACACACCTTCCCATGAGCCAGGAATGGCCTCCATGGAAACAGGAAAAGAATCCAGAAGCCAAACCATGTCTTCCTGTGAGCCAGGAGCAGCTTCCCTGGGTAATGCAGAGAAGAAGTCAAACTACACCTTCTCACGCAGGGGTGGCTCCACAGGGAGCAGGAAGAAAATCCAGAAGCCAAGCTGACACCTACTCCACACCCAACAACCTCAGCAGCCAAGGGGAGCTGGCCCCTACCCCACACCCAAAAGCCCTCAGCAGCTGACAGTGCCTCAGCCACCTGTGCCCCTCAGCCACCAGTGCCCCGCACCCAAAAGATCTCAGCAGCTGAGCGGAGTCCTGACCACCTCTGCCCACACCTGAAAGACCTCAGCAACTGAAGGGCGCCTTGGCAGCCCCTCCCCCACACCCAGACAAGCTCAGCAGCCCACGGGGTGTCAGCAATCCCTTCTGCCACCTGCAGTACCTCAGTGGGCTGGTGGGAACCTCAGCAACCACTCCCTCCACCCAGAGGACTTCTGCAGGCCAGCAAGTGAGTCTCCTCCACCAAGCAGAAGACTTCAGTGGGTTGGCAGGAACCTTAGTGAACCCTCCTCCCACCCAGAGGAACTTGGCCGGCTGGTGAGAGTGCAGGTGAATCCTTCTGCCATACAGAAAATTCTGGGTGGGCTGGTGAGAGTGCTGGTGAGGTCTCTCCACCCACAGGTCTCCTTTTTGGTTGGATCTTTCTCTGGTTTCGGTATTAGAATAAGACCATACTCATAAGTGAAATAAATCAAACTCACGTGTATAAATACTAGACTCTGTGTGTGTGTGTGTGTGTGTGTGTATATATATATATATATATACACAAAACAGATAACTATACTACTAATCTCTGTAAATTCTTCAAAAAGAACATTTTTGTTTTCACTGATCATTTTTTTCATGCCTCTTATAATCTGAACAACTACTTTTAAGATAACAATATGTACTATATTAAGTAGTGTTGATTTCCTATTTTTTTGAAATTCTGTATTGTTTTTATCCTTTGTTTCATTTTTAAAATTAAAAAAACAAAAAAGCCAAACCATGCCTTCCTGTAAGTGAGCGGGTACACTGGCTGGGAGACAAGAAGAGCAAACACCCTGTCTCCTACCCCATAAGCCATGGGCTGATTCGGAAGAAGTCAGGCTAAGATGATAGAAACTGAAGTAAAAAAAATAACTTAATTCTTGTATTGTTTGATTGGCTTTGCAAGCCTAAAACTAGTAGTCTGGGCCTCTATTTGGAGTATAACAATATGTATTATAGCAACTGTGGGAGATATCCTTCTGTTTTGTGTTTGAAGTCCAATGTTTTGTTCTGTTTTATTGTTTTATTCCTGTATCTGATAATCTGAGCAACTATTTTTTTTTATTAATTTGAAAGAGAATAAAACAAAAGGGGGCAGTACAGAGCAGATCAGAACAGGACAACATAGGCAACACAGTACTTTACATTAAGACAACTGGACATCAACAGTAGCTAACACCATATCTCTTACTCTGCTATAGTTGAGCATAGTTTCAAATACAATAATATCAAACATAACACAATAGTATAA
>PVJX010008216.1:0-14734 GCA_004027295.1 Dolichotis patagonum | reverse complement strand
CAGTGAAAGAATTACAGGGCTTTCTGAACTGAATAACAGAAAATGATCAATGGGTACTATAATATCTCATTTTCGATAAAAAAAATTTTGTTTGAACTATCATACATATTCAAATTCCAATAAGACACAATGTGATAGATAGAACCAACGGTAGTAGAACAAAAAAAGCATGGTAGGACTTCTAAGAAGGATGATATTAAATCAACAATAGCTGTCATAATGTTTTCTTCAAACAGCTGTTCATATCATCACGTATGATATAGTCAAACAAAACAGGATAAAACCATTCCAACTGATGATTGAAAACTTTGAAAGACTTCGAAACTATGAGATGGGGACTCATGCTTACCATAAAGTCTTATATACTCTTATCAAATCTCATACTAGGGAGACTATATGGTATTTACCCTTGTGAGTTTGGTTTATTTCACTTAAGAAAAATATGGAACGTTTCACGAATTTGCGTGTCATCCTTGCACAGGGGCCATGCTAATCTTCTCTGTATCGTTCCAATTTTAGTATATGTGCTGCCGAAGCGAGCACTTGAGCAACTATTTTGAAGATAATAATATGTGATATAATGACCATTGTTAAATTCTTATCATCTTGTTCTGGAAACCTATATAGTTATTCTTTGTTGTTGTCATTTTTCTTTTGGTTCTTTGTTTGCTTTTTGCTTTTTCTTTTTTTCTCTTTAAAACAAAAGACAAAAAAAAACCCCAAAAAACACACACAAATATAGTATTGACAGGAAGTATAGCAGCTGGAAATCAGGAAACTATCCAAGACATACTTGTCTAGTAGTACAAACAGAAGCCAATGTTTAACTAAAAGATTTCAATCCACGTGACCATTAAAACAGAGTACAACCATCAAACAAAATTCATGAGAGCTCAACTGTTATAAGCTCTACTTCTGTACTAGGCCCACTGTTCCAGACAAAACCAGAACAGTTATTGGTGTTAAGTGCCAAATAATAAACTACATTTTGAGACGGGCCAGTTTTCCAAAGCAAAACAAAACAGAACAGGGAACCATGATGAGTATTATCATTATATATATACTAGAGACAGGTACAAACAATAACAACAACAAAACCCAAAACGGAATAGAACACGGAGATTAACAGTGACATTAGAGCAGAATTACTAACACAGAGACTAAAAAAAAAAAAAAAGTACAAGGATTCAATGAACTGGAGAGCTGGTGCTTCAAATGAATAAATCAGACAAACCCTTAGCAAATCTTACCCCCATCCAAAAAACAAAGAAAAGACACAAATTAATGCAGTTAGAAATAAAAAGGGTGAAATCACAATGGACTTTGATGAAATCTAGAAAATTATTAGCAACTATAGTGGTACCTTAGTTCCTGAATTTAATTTGTTTCATAATTCTGGGAAAGATGGCCACATTCATATTTGTCCAGCAAAAGATGGCTTCAGGGTTTTTTTTTTTTTTTTTGTCACTTGACATGGGTTCGTGAACAGAAGCAAATTTTTGCCAGATGCTTCTGTTTGTGAACCAAACTGTTCATGAACTACGTTATTATTGTACTTCACAAACATTTATGCCAATCAATTGAAAAACTTGGAAAAAATACAGATCCTAGATACACATGAACTGTCAAAACCAAATCAAGAAGATTTAAAAATCTTAAACAATCCAATAACAAGCAATGAAACTGAAACAGTAATAAATTACTAAGAAAAGCCCAGGTCCTGTGGATTCACAGCAAAATTGTACAAGTAGCCTCAGGGAAGATCTAACACAAATATTCCTCAAACTTTTTAATGAAATTGAGAAAGAAGTTATTCTTTCTCAATGTAAAAAATTATTCTCAGAAAGTTAATATTATCTGGATCCCAAAACCAGAAAGGACCCAACCAAAAAGAGAACTATCAGCTAATTTCTCTAATGAACACAGATGCAGAATTCTTAACAAGATACTGGTGACCAGAATGTAACATATCATCAAAAAGATCATATATCATGACCAAGTAGGCAACATTCTATAGATGCCAGGATGGGTCAACACACAAAAGTCAAGAAATGTAATTCCTCATATGAAACAGAAAGATGAAGATCATAATCATTGGTATAGATGCAGAAAAAGACTGACAGAATCCACATGAGTTCATGACAAAAAAAATCCATCTAAAATAGGTATAGGAGGTCTTTATCTCAACATGATAAATACCATTTATGACCAGCCTACTGAAAACATCATAGTAAATGCACAAAAGCTGAAAGCCTTCTCGTTATCATCACTGATATTCAACACATTCCTCAAAATATTAGCCAGAGCAATCGGGCAAGAGAAAGAAATAAAAGGGATACATATAGGAAAAGATAAAGTCTAAATATCATTATTTACAGATGACAAGATCTGTTACTTACAAGACCCAAAAGACTTCATCAAAAGATTCCTAGAGTTAATAACCAAATACAGCAGTATAGCAGTATACAAAATAAACACACAGAAATCAACAGGATTCCTACATGCTAATAATTAATTCAAAAAAGAAAACAATATCATTCACAATAACATCAAATAAATGAAATACTTAAGTATTAACCTAAGGGAGTGAAAGACCTTTACAATGAATTGGCATCAGATTGTAAAAGGAAATCCAAACAGACATCAGAAAATGGAAAAATATTCCCTATTCTTGATTAGGCAGAACCAAAATAATCAAAAAGGCTGTACTCCCAAAATTTACCTGATTTACTGAAATCCCAATCAAAATACTAATGTCATTTCTCACAGAGTTAAAGAAAACAGTCCTAAAACTTATACGAAATTAGAAGAGACCCAGGAAGCAAAACCAATCCTGTGTAACAAAAGCAAAGCAGGTGATATCACAATCGCAGATTTTCAGTTATAAAGATACAGTTATTAAAACAGCATAGTACTGGCACAAAAATAGGAATGTGGATCAATGTAACAGAACAGAAGAAGCAGAAACAACCCCAGCCACATAGTTATTTGATCTTTGACAAAGAAGCAAAAAACATACACAGGAGGAAAGATAGCTTCTTTAATAAATGGGGGTAGATAAAGCACATATTCATATGCAGAAGATTGAATCTAGACACATATACCTCACCATGTACCAAAGTAAAATTAAAATGAATCAATAAACTAAATGTCAAAATACTTAATCTACTGGAAGATAAAATAAGCACAACTCTTGAAGACATAGGCATAGGCAAAAACTTTCTCAACAGAACCCTACTAGCACAAGAAATACCACTGAGAATCAACAAATTCGATTATATCGAATTAAAAAGCTTCGGCACACCAAAAGAAACAACCAACAGAGTGAAGAGACAGACTACAGAATGGGGAAATAAAATTGCCAGCTATTCCATGGACAGAGGACTAACATCAAGAATATATAAAGAACTCAAAAAATCAGGACCCCAAACCAAGACCCAGTCAAAAAAAATAGGCAACTGAAATGAACAGACACCTCTCAGAAGTGATACAAATGGCCAATAAATATATGAAGACAATGCTTATCATAGTTGGTTATCAGATATATGTAAATTAAAAAATGAGATACCATTTTACTCCAGGAAGAGTGGCTGTTATTAAAAAAGAATCTAATAATAACAAATGGTGAGGAGGTAGGGGAAAAAAGAAACTCTACTGCATTGCTGATGGGAAGGTAAACTAGAGTAACCACTGGAAATCAGTGCAGAGATGCCTCAGAAAACTAAAATTAGAAATTACATTTGACTCAGCTATACCCCTTCTAGGTGTCTTCTCAAATGAATTAAAATCATATTACAGGGATACATGCATACCCATGTTTAAAGCAGCACAATTAACAATACTAGATCTTGGAAACAGTTTACATATCCATCAACAGATCAATGGATAAGGAAAATGTGGTATCTTTATACAATGGAGTACTACACTGTCATAAAAGAAAGGAGACATTTGTAAGTAAATGGATACAACTTGAAAACATAATGTTAAGTGAAATAAGTCAAACACACCAGCTCAGATATCTCATGCTTTCTCTTATATGAGAAACACACCACACACACATACAGGGCAAAACAGAAGAGCAATGAATAAGGAGTAGGGAGAAGTTCAAATATGTCCCCAAAATGTGTTCTCTTCAGCAGCACATATACAAATACGTCCCCTAAATATAAATTCTGCTATTTAAAAAATATTCAATATATATGCTAATTGATTTCATTATACTACTAGTTTATTTTAGTTCATAAAAAGAAAGATGTATTATCTGTTTTGTTAGAATCTTTTATATTATGTCGTATTCTACTTTGAAGATAAAGATACACAGTGTAATAACTATTGTTTTTCTCTTTTTATTTGATTATGAAGTTTTCTTTTTCCTTTCTTTTTTAACATTAAGTTTATTGGTACATTTTAGGTATAAATAATGATCACATTCATAAGAGATTGGCACCTGTGCATCATATATCTTGATTCTTTTCTCCATTCCCCGCCCCTGCCCTCCCCCTCTTCCCTTCCTTACAAAAGCTTTGTTTCCACTTTTTCCTTTTTTCCCTTCCTTCCTTTCTCCCTCTCCCTCCCTCGTTCTCCTATAAAATAAAAAAGAATGTTAGAAAAAAACATAAAAAGTCACAAAATATGAACTGAATGTACTTGCTACTTTGATTTTATTTTTTCCTACAAAAAAATTTGAGAATTTTACATTTCTATTTTGAATCCATAATTTAAATGTGAGGCGCTAACTGCTTTATAAAATTTAAATTTATTTAACATTTAAATTTTGGAAAATAATGGTTGCTGTTTTATTTGAGCTTTACTTTTCTCCAGGTATAGTAAATACGGAATATGTCTAAGGGAGCCACTACTGTCATAATGAAGAATCTAACATTTGGCTATATAGTTAATCAGTTTTCCTAATTAAAAAAAGATTACAGGAAAATATACTTTATAAAAAGAAACACAAAAAACCTTAATAAAATATTAGCAAGTTGAATGCTGTAATATGAAAAAAATAATAATACATAATGACCAAGTAGGATTCATTCAGCAATGTAATGTCAGTTTAACATTAAACAATGTAATTTTTAAAAGAAAGGTCCTTTAATAATCTCAACAGATCAAGAAAATTTTTAACACACATTCATTAAAAAATTCTCAGAAACTAGAAATAGTAGGGAACTTCCTCAACCTAATAATGAACATCTATATTAAAAATAAAAACAGTCAGCTACAGTTAACACAATGAAGAAACACTGATTTCCTTCTCCCTACAGTTAAGAACAAGACAAGAGTTTCCAACTCTCACCCTTTCTATCCATATTATTCTTAGGAGTCTAATCCAAATTAAGAGGAAGAAATGGCACATTGATTGAAAAGGAATATAGAAAACTGTACTACTCCCAGATTTTATGATGGTCTGCCTGAACAGAAAAGTCTCAACTCTGCAAAATAGTAAATAGAACAACTTGAACAACTGGATTTATTAAGTACCTTGATTCAAGGTCACAGAACACAAAGTCAATATATTTTTAAAAACTCAACTGATTTTCAATATACCAGCATTAACTTGAAAATACCATTCATAATAGTATTTGAAGAAGTGAAATGAATAGACACTTCTTAGAAATAGTACCACAAATGGCCAATGAACACATGAAAAAAGTCCAACATCTGTGGTCACTAGAGAAATGCAACTTAGAACAGTGCTAAGATTCATTTTACACCAGAAAGATGGAAATCAACAAGAAGTCAAAGAATAAGAAATGCTGGCATGGCTGCAGTGAAAAAGGAACCCTCCTACATTGTTGGTGGGAATGTAAACTAGTACAACTATTATGGAAAGCAGTGTGGAAATTTCTCAAAGGATTAAAATTAGAAATTCCATTTGACCTATCTCCTCTCCTTTTAAGTATCTTCCCAAAAGAGCTAATGACATCATATTATACCAATACATGCACACCATGTACTTACAGAAGCACAATTATTACAGCTAAATTCTGGAAACAGCCTATATACCTATCAACAGAAAATGGGTAAGAAAATATGGTATCTACACATAATGGACTACTACTCGGGTATAAAGGAAAACTGAGAATGGATGCACCTGAAAAACATAATATTGAGTGAAACAAATCATACAAGCTTAAATACCATATGGTATCTCTCATTTGAGTAAGGCAAAGTGCAAAGAGAAAAATAAAGCATGGATGGACGCAGACAAGGAGATAGTTCTGTTGCAAATAGGAAGGGGTCCATAAAACCAAAGGCAAGGGGAGGAGGCAAGGGGAAGCAATATTTACAACATACCATGAATTGGTACCAAATTCCCACAGTAAGTGTAAACATTATGTATCATAAGCTGAGATAAAAATAATAATGAAAATGGGGAAAGGGAATTTACAAAAGGGAGGAGGGAGGTGGATAGGAAGAGAATTAAAAAAGAGAAAAAGCTTGTCATGTACATGCACCTGCTCCCCAAGATCAATGTAAACTTCATGCACTGCAAACATGTATTAACAAAATAAAAATTTAAAAAGATGTAAAGAATAAATTTAATATATGCAAGTCTTATGCACTACAAGCTATAAAACACTGCTGAATTTAAAAACCTAAGTATCATGTTCTTGAATTAGCCAATTTCAACATTATAATGATGTGATTCCCCCCAAAATTTGTCTATATATCCAATGCAATTCTAATCAAAATTATAATAGGCTTATTTTTGGTAGGTACTGACAAGTTGATTTATATCAAATTAAATGTATACAGAAAAGCAAAATCCTAGAAGCAATTTTGAAGAATAAAGCTGCAAGATTCAACTATATAATTTCAAGGTATTATAAAGCTATAGGAATTAACACAGTGTGCTATTGGCAAAATGACATACATAAATATCTAGACCAGAATAGAGTCTCAAATAGAATCCAAATAGAATCACACATTTATTTGGTCAACAGATTTAACAGAAGAGCCTAACTAAACCAAGAGTGGTGGCACATGCCTGTAATCCCAGCACTGCAGGAAGCTGAGGAAGGAGAGCACAAACTTGAGCCCAACCTGCGCAGTTTAGCAAGATCCCATCTCAAAAAATTTTCAGTTGTAGCTCAGCATGAAGGGCCTGAGTTCAATTCCCAGTACCCAAAACAAAAAAAGTACTTAAGTAATAGGGAGAAGAGTGTTTTTTCACCAAATAGTGCTGGAACAATTGGTTGTCCATATGTAGAAAACTTTGATTCTTACCTGGTAAGCAACATTAATACAAATACTAATACAAATATTAACTTGAAATGGTAATAGATCTAAATGAAAAAACTGAAACCATAAAAATTTTTGAAAAAGACATAGGAAAAAGCTTTTGTGACTGGGATTTGGCAAAGATTAGGTAGGCAAGGACCATAAGCTAAAAACATGAATTCGACTTCACCAAAATTAAAGACTTCTGCTCCATAAAAATTAGTAAAATAGTCAAACTGTAGATCAGAAAATATCTGCAAACACCTCCTTCGTAAAAGACAATACAAACGTTAACGAAGATGGAGTGTAACTAAAATTCTCATGCATATCTCATAGGAAAATAGTCATTTACCCACAGACTGGCAATTCATTATAAACATGGAATTTCTGTATCATCTAGTAACCCAGCTTATAAGTATGGACACAAGACTATGTCCATACAACTGCGTGCACATGTTCAGAGTTTTCATTAGTCATAGCTCCAAACAGAAAAAGGCAAACACTAACAGATAACAAATTGAGGTATATCAATATTAAATACTTCTGAATGAGAAAAAAGGAACAATTTAAACTTAGGTGACTCTCAGAAGCATCCTGCTAAATTAAAGAATTCACATAAAATATTAGATATTGCTCAATTCCATTAAAATGGAAAATCAAAACTATAAAAAGCAGTAGTAACTGTACCTGCAGCTGGCAAGAGATGATAAAGTAACTTGAAGGAACTGCTTGAAAATAATGGAAATGTCTTCATTTTGATACTGATTACATAAATAGATACGTCAAAATTTAAACTTTTTTAAAATTTAAACTATTTTTGAAGTAGGTAAATTTTACTACATTTATGTTACTAAAATTAATTTTTTCAGTTACAGACATAAAGTACTTTTATGTTTTGAATTTCTGTGTGTTTATTCTGAGTTTTAATTAAATTCCTGTCATGCAAATTTAGCCAGGACTTCATCAGTTATATTTTACTAGTTTTTATTCAAAGTCCTTCAGAATGATAGTCACATAAAAATACTAGGATTGTGGTGCTTGGGATCAACCATTCAGGTTAAGACATTCATGAAATAACCTGCAAATATGCTGCTATCACTTTGGTGAGACCGTGGAACTCAAGATATGTTTTTAGGAATCACCTGCACAAAATGGTAGAAACTAGAGTTGACAACGCTGTATTCTTTTCTCACCCACCTCTCACTTTTTACTAAACAAAAAATCACAGGAAATCCTTAGCCAAACGTCTAAAGAGTCAGCTTTTTCACCAGATAAGTGATAATGCAACTTAACATATTTTTAGTAAACTATTTCTATCTCTAAACCCAAATGTCTCACCTGGTTTAGTTTTTCAGTATGATTCAGCCTTGAAGTCTTCCCTGTACTGAATGTGGAAGTCTTCTCCATGTTCACTATTTGCTTTGGTGGTTCCATGTTTGAAGTGGGTTGTGAAAAACATGATTTTGTAAGTGGGAAGCCTGTAGAACATGACCCTTGTTGTTTCATTCTAAATGGCTGGCTGAAAATTTTACCTTTTGTGAAGAACAAAAGAAGAAAAATTGTCAAGACTACTTTCTAGCTTTATTTTTGGTGGTTACACTCAGAGACTACTGAGAATTAACTGCCCTTAACTCAGAAGTCAAAACTAAAGGAAATTTAAACAGAAAAAAGAAATAACAATAAAATTGTTTCAAAACAGGTGAGTAGGAGAGTAACAATCAATGCATTGTATATTGCTATATTCACAGTGGCTCAGAGTATAAGATTTAGGCATGAAACATTGTCCAGAAAATTACTAGCACAGAGTGTTCCCCTCAATGAACCAAGAGAAATCAGCTACTAACTATCTTAACTGTCTAGTATGTATGTATGTATGTGTATATATATATATATATATAAAAATTTCCTTTTCCCTTTCTTTCAGTGTGAGAATTTCAAAGAGTAAAAAAGACCCAAAATGTACAATAGATAATTGTGAATAGGGAAGAAACTATTTAAAAGAGAAGAAAAACTATGATGAAAAACTATGACTTTTATAAGTCAATATAACTTCCATACTTCTATAAGTGATTTGTTACCCATAGAAGAAAAACACAAGACATAAGCATTTTACCAAAAGATTGGAGCTATCTAAAACTCCACTAAAGATCACCTGCATATAATTACAGAAAGGCAGGATTTCATAGGCATCTCCACTTGTGGAATGTGATTAGAACTACGCTTATCAAACTGGATCATCACCTAGTAGTATGGAATGACAGAGAGGTAAAATTACACAATAAAAGATATTATTCCACCTAGAGTTTACATTTTTTTCTTCTAGATGTGTGGGAGGGAGGAATATCACTGGGTGCGTTCTGTTTCAAATAAAAGATGTATCATTGGCAATCACCATGGCCTAGCTCTTTACCCAAGACTAAGTACCAAATAAACCAATTAATTCCAAGGGATCTTTGAAAAGAGAGGGCATGGATGAAGGATATATGAGCAAGCCAATCACTAGGAAAGAATATCTACCCCCACTATTCAAGTTGGCAAGCATCTTTATACAACTCCACCTCTGGTAAGTTTAATAGCATGACTTGGTTTCCCTACATCTGAGTTCCTCAGGAACACTAAGGTTGAAGGCTAGACATGAAACACTCAGTACCCTCCAGCACTTTCTCTGACACATCACGTCTTTATGTTTTCTTCAATCTACATTACCCACCAGTTTAAATACTGCTTTGTAAACCTGTGACACATTCTCATAATTCATCTTAATTTAAACATGGACTTTGAAGAAAAACAAAAATCATTGAAATAGGGATTAAAAGCTCCAAAACAGATTGCCCTGCTGCTCAGTGTTTAAGCTCTATATTGTCAAGGGAGAAAGACAAATAATCACACTAGTCCTGGATCTTTAGCTATCACTTATTGTGAGCTTACTGGATGCCAGGCTCTCTACAGGCTCCTTACATCTCATGTAAGATTCTCAGCACAACTCCAGCACATTTCTATTTTAGAGATAGGAAAACTAATGCTTACACAGTGTAGGTAATTTGACTGATATCACCCAGCTTGCACGTGATAGAGCCAGGTTTCAACTTTAACAAACCCATGGGGTTTAGCCATTACCTACCTCTATATGTAATGACTTCTCCAGTATTTGCTCATTCATGATACAGTTATTAATGCCAACATGCTTACCTGCTGGCCACCTTCTATGCTTTTCCTCTGATACACTCTTCTTCAGCATCAGTAAAGAACCTGCTCTAGTCTGCTCAACAGAAATAACATCTGAAGCTGCATTCAGCACTTCAAACAGAGAGAGGAATCCATATTGCATATACTGGAATGATCGTCCAAATCGCTTGGCAAACGCCTTCTCAAAATCAGAAAGCAGAACAGGAGACAATGCCAAGAGGTCTTTTAACTCACTCTTCACAACAGCAGGAAGAATAGGTGGCACCCTTCCTCGGTAGGGCACTCGACGAGAACTTGTCCCAGAGCAAATACTGGCTCTTCCCTTCTGCACGGAGTTTTGACCCTTATGGTTACTCCTCTGCTTTGCGACTAAACTTGCCATTCCTTTGGTGGATTCATCTGGAATGGCTAAGGAGGTGGGGGAGGGGATCACATTTAGATGAAAAACTCCCTTTATCTTTTGTACCTATGCTTACACAGACAATTCTTAACTCTAATATAAAGAGCTGTTTATCTAGGTTGAATGATAACGATAATGGCTTTGGTTCCTCCATTTTTTATGTTTTGGGCAACTTGCTAGTTGCTCTTCTGGAAAATGAATTAACTCAATGGTTGACATCATTAATAATTACTGTAGCTCCTGAAACACTTGAAATTCTTGGGATGAACAACAAGCTTCCCTATAATGATGTATGTGTGCACCCATGCGTGTGCAGGCCACATGCAAGTACATTTTATGGAATTTGAAACAAGTTTTTGTAACTTAAAACCACTATTGTTATGATACTCTGAACTGAAGGTGCAATAACCTGAAATCATGAAAATTAAGTTATTATGAATACAGATTATTTTTGCTGAGGTGCTAACACCTTCATCATCAAAGACCCAACGATTCCACCACCCCTCAAATTAAAATTCACTGCCTAGGATACAGGGTAACTGCAGAGCAAAAAGAATTCTTTACTAAATGACTAACTTTAATTACAAAGTTTAAAGGCCTTCAAAAATCTTAAACCTACCTTTCAGTATTACGGTACCATCCCCACAGGGGCAGACATTAACCACCTCAGGCATGTCTAACACTAGCTCCATAGTGGACCGGTAGCCAAGGATTCGGAGCGGTAGACGGTTGCCAACCATCAAAAGGTACTCTTTTTCCAACTGATGGGGTGTCAAACCATCTTTAGTGGAAATAAGAAGAGACCTTATTTCTTTCTTCAGACAGTCCTGTATACGCTCTTGTTCTGACATTGTACGCTACAGAATTTAAGACAAACATTGCCAATGAGGAAAAGTGGGCAAACCCATGAAATTAAAATAAGCTGTACTATATAAACAACTAAAATGAGAGCTTAAAAACTGATAAAGCAGATGCAATACTGTGAAGGTGTTATGGGATGTATGCACCCTCCACCACTACCACCATTGTTCAAAGCCCACATCTCAAACCTGTGTTGATGAATCTACGTTGGTCTCAAGAAATCACTGCTCCTGGCTAACATGGAATATCCAGCTGGGCTCGTTTTACTAGCTGGGCAAAGCGGTAACTCAGTCTCTTTGGGAGTGCCAATATCCACTGCAAATTTTATCAAATGGAATCTCTCAAGGACTCCTTGGGTACTACAGACCCACAAAGACGTTCCCACCAGTATTTTTCCTCTATCCAGAACCAACGGGACACGAGAGGTGGCGCACGCCCATAATCCAGCACTCGGGAGGCTGAGGCAGGAGGGTCATTGCAAGTTTGAGAGCAGCCCGAGCTACAAAATGAGCTCAAGGCCAGCCTGAACTGCACAGGGGGACCCTGTCTCAAAAAGACAAAAACACAACCAGCGGGACGGCTCCGGCCTCCTCTTACCTCGAGTCAACGACCTTCGCCACCAGCCCACGCAGCCCGGGTGGAGGGGCCTTCCCCGCCCCCACGTCCCTCACTGTCTCACTGGGGACTTGGCCTTCCACCTGCCCTAAGGCTGACCATAAACTTGGGGGGGGGGGGCTGGGGGGAGAACGAAGGCAAGAGGCGACAGGAGGAGCGCCCCTCTATGCCAGGTACTGCCTGAAGCACTTGCCTCCCCTACCGTTGCGGCTGCAGAGCTGACTGGGCTCTGACCCAGGGCGGAGCCACCCCCCTCCCCGCCGGCCCGGCGAGCGCGCGCATGCGCACCCGTCGGAAGGTGGCTGTCTTGCAGCGCGCAGTGTTCCAGCCTCGGCGCACGTGGCTGGAGGCCGTTGGGCCCGACCCAAAGCTCTAGGGCAGTTCCGGGGCGCTTCCTGCTCAGCTGGGCTCCAGGGCAGCATGGACCAGCTACTGGGGATCCCCGAGCCTACCTTCTCCGAAGAGGCTGAAAGTCTCGAGAAGGGCCTTTGCAACCACCTTGGGGCTCGGCCCGAGGCGGGCTGCTGGAGGCGAGGAGGGCCTGCAACCCCGCAGCCGCACCTGCGGGGGAGTTAATGAGGGACCTGATGAGCCGAGATTGGCAGGCAGTGGGGCTGGGCTTATTGGAAAACCTACAGGCATTCCTGATTCTTGATTGAGAATCACTGTCAAGTTAGGTACAACCCTGGCTCGGGGAAGAGAGGAGTGGATGGAGCCTGGAGGATTTTTTGGTTTTTGTTTTTTTAAATGGGTGAGCTGTTCAGGTTCACTGGAGATAAGGTTGTGAAGCTAAAAAGGGGAATGTACTTCTGGAATTGGTGGAATAAGATCTCAGAAAAATAGAAAACGTCTTAAGAGTTAGGAATTGAGAAGATAGACTACCTTATTATGTACAATCTAATTAAAGACACATGGCAGACTGAGAAAGGAAGGGCACCATTCCTCTTACGAAGAAATTTTTTTCCCTTGTTCTTTGGCTGCCTGATATAGCCAACTGCCACGGGAGCAACCTCCCTCATTCTCTTGGAGGGTGGGGTTGGGGGGTCCTTGCACTGTTCCTTACGCTGCAGCATTAGTCTTAATAATAAGCCTTTTGTTTTGAATGACATGTTTGTCTATTAGTGGTTTATAATTTGAATAGAACAGGGTGAACTTGTACTTATGGCTGAGAGTAACAAAGACCACTGGTGCTAAAAGTGGCCAGCAGCTAGGGAATGGAAACCATGAGGGCAGCTAGCAGCCAGAGAAAAAGGGAGAGCAATGGAGAACTGCTGGGAGTTGCCATCTTTGTTCTCCAGCAGAGAGTCCTGAGGACTCTGTTCCGACTGTCAGGAGATTGGCCACTAACTCTGAGAGTTGAGGCTGGCATTCAAGTTCAAGGCTGTTAACGCTGAAGACAGCAACGCTGTTTGTGATTTCTATCTGAACTTAGCAAGAGAGCCTTCAGCTGATTTGCTATCAAAACCAAAAGGTAACCAAGGAATTTGGATTAAGAGAGACACCTGAGGACAAATGTGCTACTTGCCTATAATTCCAGAACTCTGTGAAGCTGGAAAAGGATTGCATGTTTGAGCCCAGGCTGGGAAACTTACTGAAACCCCTCAAAAAATAAAAGGGGGCTGGAGAAGTACCTCAGTGTAAAGGTTCTGGGTTCAACCCCCATCCCTCCCTCAAAACAAAACAAAACAAAACCCAAGGGAACCAAATATTGTATCAATGAGCTAGGACAATTGAATAGTCTCTGAGAAAGAGAAAATAGACAAGATTTAGAGCCAGTTTATAGTAAAATGGGCGGGGCCAAGTAGCAAATTAACAAAAAGGAAAATGATAAAGAGATGCATCCAGCATTGCAACATCTGAATGACAGACGTTATAGAAACAGAATGGTGGTGAGGACTGGGTGAGATAATGTCCCAGAGTTGAACAGAAATGCCAGTGCAAATTTTAAGAGCCCATTGAGTCCTTAGGATAATAAATTTTAAAAACCTTATTTTAGAAAAGGCCTAGAAGGAAACCAGATTCTTGTGTAGAACCAGGTCACCTATAAAGCATGGAAATTGGGTTACCACTGGATTTCTCAGGAAAGCAATATTTTCAAAGCTAAACCTGGAACCCTTTACCCAAGCAAACTGGTATTAAGATTGGGGGAAAATAAGATATTTTCAGATATTCATAGATTCAGAAAGTTTGTCATGCTACTGAATGATTTGAGAATGATTCCTGAAAAATGAACAATGAATAAAAATAAATCATGCTGGATTCTCATCCTCAGCTATCTGTAATAAAAGCACTTACTATGTACTCTTACAGAGATTACCTAATTTTCTCCCCAATAACTGAGAAAGATACATTTATAAATCCTATTTTACATATATAGACACGAATAAGGATACGAGTGATAGGCAATAAAAACACAAAATTTATGACTGAATCAAAAGCTTCTTG